>JASCZW010009761.1:0-40501 GCA_034211315.2 Aedes japonicus
AGCGTTCACTCATGAGCATTTCTCTGCCAAATGAGCAGATGACCGAACTCGACCCGCTCCGATTTGGATGAAACTTTGCCATGTCTTCGGAATTGGTGATCGATAGATTTTCCGCCAGATTAGAAATTTTATGACTCAAGACAAATTTTCCAAAAGGGCGTAGGGATTTACATGCGTATTTTTCAAAGATCATAACCTCAAAAACCGTTGGTTGTAATAAATTGCGTCTGAGGAAAGTTGTAGTCAATTAATTTGACTTTATGAAAAATATATGTACACTGTAAAAAAAATTTTCTTCAAAAATTCAAAAATTAAACTTAAAATCAATTAGCAAATCTGTCAACGTACGATTTTGTATATTTTTTTTCCAAAAGGATTTTGAGTCATAAGAGAGAATAGAAGTTGTTCTGCGATGAAGCAACTGAAGAAAAAAGTTATTAGAAGTAGAGAAAATTCAATTTTTTCTTGTTGTTGTTTTGTACAAATAACCATATTTTAATAATATAATACGATTTTCTAGTGATTTTCAACAAAAAATACTCTTGGTGAGCAAACATTCTATATGTATCCGTTTTCAAGATAATTGTAGAATTAATGTCGAGAAGATGACTTTTCCATGAAAATATCCCTTTTCAAAGTTAGCCGTGATTGTCTATCTTGCAAAGTATTCTTTTCAGAGTGTACATGAAATTTTCAACAACTTTTCTTTTGACACCAAGAAGATTGAACATCGTCTTAATTAACGAAATTAACGAATCTTAATTACCAGATAAAGGTTTTGAGTTTTTTATTCATCATGTTATTTATTTGTTCTACTATTTTAATTATTTTATCATGATTTCACGGCCTTTGTTTTCAATGAAACTAACTCTTCGACTTCTTCTTGTGGTGGTAAGCTGAATAGACACTTTGTAATGCCTGCTGCAATTTCGGCAAATTTTTGCTGACGGTATTTATCGTTTTTAGATTCTCTAATGGATATCGGAGACACATTTATTCCTGCAATTCCATTATTGAAGAACTCAATGTTGTGTATCGCTCTCATTGTTAAAGTCCCGAGAATAGATGATTACCAAATCTCACCAGAACAAATGGCATGTTGAAACCTAATCTCTGTCGGATTGAAACACGCGCTCTCTGAAAGCAACATATTTAATCGCATCAACTGCATTCAGCTAAATAGAATGTTCCACCATGGCTTACTTCGACCAGACCGATGGTAAGCGGATTTCAGATTGTTTTGTATTTTTCATTGGATTGCGCAAATTCGAGGGGTCGATTCACTCAATTCTAGCAAATTCTTGAATTCATATGTTTTTCATCATAAATTCTGAAGACCGTCTGAAAGCTTTTTAAAAAACATTACCCAGGTCGTACATTGTTCAAGTCAGTTAATAAGAATCCCTTAACTTACCCCCCGAGGAATGGCCAACTGGCAAACAGTTGGCCCAGCAGATTCCGATCGGGTCCTTTCCGCAGAAAATAAGCTTCATCGCTTTCCACCACAGGCCATTGGACTCCCACACTTGCATCTGGTTTAGTGTTGTATTTCGCCCGCAGGCCATAATTTGCATCCAGCCGTAGTTTTTCAATGCCAGGACGGAATGAGCTCGAGTCCCTTCGCTGATGGATGGTGGCGAGTGATTTTTTCGCTTCATCCTTTGCTCGTTCCTTGCTGCATCCTATTTAGGAGGATATTCATTTCGACACAAGGCTGGAGCAACTAAGCATCATCAACCCGGCAGTATCGACATGAGCATAGCCAAAGTCGTGATTGGAGTTGAGCGGAGTGGCGGAAGTCAGTGCATAAAACAAGAAAAAAACTAGCCAAAATGTTTGTTTATCCTTTTCCCCTTAAGGTGCGTTCAGATTGGCAACATATAGTAGGCGACCGTCAATCGACCTTTTCGCCATTATTATAACAGTAGTCAATGGCAATTGTGTACTGCAAGAAAAGAAGCTTTCTGAATGCTGTTTTCACAAATGAAGGGGCAGCAAAATAAAGTAGCAAGCGACAGGAAAACGTTCCTCCGTCTAAACGCAGCTTTAAGTCTGTTCGCTTCCACACACTGTGCAATGCTTGCGGGGGGCTTTCGCAGTTGAATGTGATGAAAACTAGCCGACGATAGGCTGGTAGGTATTGACCGGACTTGTTGTGAAAGTGGAAACACAATGCTCCTGTACGTGTGTCAGAACATTGAAATGAGAGGCAGGCAGGATGTGCTATGCGGCTATAACTAGGCACACTTCTTCGGCTGAGCCGCAGTCGAAACGGCTTTTTCATGGATGTTGTTCAGTTCAGAGGAAATAATGAACGCACAACGGACAACAACGCCTGAAACGATCACATGAGACGGGTACAAAGGGATCCGGGACCAGATTTAGTTAACTAGAGCGCACCACATGTTTGATGAGGTGGCGGCTCATGATGGTCGAAGGCGAGGCAATCGATGCAAATAAGGTCTCTGGCATCGCATTGATAGTTCATCTTGAATATAGCAGACATAAAATCCCCGAACAAGGTTATCAACATCCATTTCCGTTCCACCGAGTCAAAGCAAGTCATTTTACATTACGAAACAAAACGAATCCCATTCTTTCAACCGGGATTGCTTCGGGGGCTATGAAATATTCTAGCGAATTATAAACATATTCATTCCTGTTGTAGTTATGTCGTCGTTTGTTCAGTCAGAGCCAGGAGTTTTATTTCCTCCGAGGGTTAACCGGTTATTTATTTTCAATTTGTTGTATGGATCTGTCGTTTCGCCTCTGTAACGAGGATGATGATGATGATGATGATGACGTTAATGTCCCTTGGTGCCCTGTGTTGGGAAAATGTGTCGTTTTCCATATCGTTCGATTGCGGTGGAGTCAGTAGAACAAATTGCATGGTTGATTGGAACCGTTGTTGGGAGTATTTTCAATTGATTCGGATTACTAATAGATGATTTGTTTCCAATCATCCATGGAGGTCAGAGCAGGGACCACTTAACAAGTAGTTATTCTAGCTCATGGGAGTGGGTTTTGTATTTAATTGGTAACGCAGATCAGTGGTTGGAAATCTATTAACATACAGGTGAACTGCATTCTGTCAAGCTACTTCAAATATCTATGCATGTATGTAGGAGGCCACCATCCAAGCGCGAGCCTTGCCCTGCATGCAGTTGCACATTACAGAAAGATGTAACTAGAAATGAGAAGAAAAATTAGTATTTTCCAGTATTAATTCCAACTACCTTTGCTTATCTTGACAGATACACGTATTTCGTCTACAATGTGTAGACTTATTCAGTGTCTCGTACTAATAACTCGACTTTTTGTACAAGCACGACAAAGAGTACCCCCTTCCAGCAAAACGATCCGATAAAACGGAGATGGAAACACATCCCGTGGAAGCAAGAAGACCAGAATCATCCCACGTCAGCTAGCCATCCTCAACAACGAGGAGTTGAATACAATTCTCTCCGTTTTGACCATTTCACAGGGTAGTTTCCTGCCAACTATCCAGGGTCATGCTGCCCAAAAAACAACTAAAATCCGTCCTTTTCAGGACGACCAAGTCCCGAAAAAGAGTATTTTTGATTGAAATTTTGCTTGTGCTTATCGAAAGTGTAGCCACATATAAATCCCGATTTGCCATATAACAATTTTACAATTATTTACAGATATTGTGAGAAACATATTTATTTTAGTTGACAATGAATAAATTAAACAATGAATAAAAACATTGTTACATCAATTGTGGTGCAGTATTTGTTATAACAAGACATCAGCTTACTTATGGGCCCATATTGGGCATAGTTAGTTCTTTGATTGTTTATATGCAATACATTCGTGCTTCTTGAGTAACGGGTGGAAGCTTAGAAATTAAGCTTCTCTGAAATTTCAGTATCATTTACTTTATGCCCAATAACATCGTTTAAAAATGATAGGATTGCAAACTCACGATAAGATATCATTCATAAGATGGTAGCCAAAAAGAGCTCTATCCTAACTTACTTATGTCTCCTGTCCAACCCTAGGGTTGCATAGGGTCAACCTGAAAGACTTGCATCCTGGTTGGCTGCTCACTTTAGCCTTGACCTGGGCCCATGTCAGATTTCGATCGAAAAAAGAGCGGCTTTGACATCCCCTTCTCGCTGATTGTCAGCCATAGCAGCACCTTTTTGGGGAATTTGGTGTGTGAAATGAACTTCACCTCGGAGCTCACTTCCTTCGTGGGGGAAGTAAAATACGAAGTGCCCTGCCAGCCATTGCCATCCAGCTTGAGATAGGTCTCGTCGTCCATCAACACCGCCACATCGCGATTCGCCGGGAAAATCGAGTTGACCATCTTATTCAGCCGCTGCCGCTGCGTCATTGCCTGCAGTTCCGAAACCAGTGGACCCGCCTTCGCTTCCTGACATGTATGTTCATGTTCGCCAGGTTCTTTTTCACTGTTTGGCCGGTTGAGCCGACCTCCCGGCCAAGCACACGCAGCGATGTAGCCACTTTTCCCTCGGTCCTTTGGAGCTTCTTGTTGCTCAGAATCGTCGGCCGTCTGGAACAGGGCTTTCTTTCGATGCTTTGATTGTTGTCCAATAGCGCCAAGAAGTTGTAGATGCCGGAGCGGGCGTATCCGGCGTCCACAAAGTGCCGCACGATGTCTGTTGTCGACGCAGCGGGGTGCCGTTCTTTGAACGGAGTTGCTTCACAGTTTTTGCCATCACGGCTGAAGTTAGACTGATAAAGCTGTCATTTATTGTCTGCTGACTCATGAGTTACTATGATTGATGCTGCATGGGTAGTTTCCACTGCTTGTCCTGCTCCTGTAAAATTGGAAGGATTGTCCGTGTTGACAACCAACGATTTAGTCTTGTAGACGTTGATGGTGAGACCCGCCACCGAGGAGCTTTCGTCGAGGTCGTTCAGTTTCCTCTGCATATCAGAGCGTCGTTACGCTAACAAAGCGCAGCCAAATCGAAAGCGTTGAGGTGCTCCATAATGATAACCCACGGTTCGGTACACGGTCAATAGCATCTCCCATGGTCTCGTCGATTACGGTGAGGAACAGTAGCGGTGATAATATACATTCTTGTCTTACACCGGCGACAACCCGTATGGGGTCGGACAAGGCTCCGTTATGCCACCGGGAGCCTGATTGGATTTCATGTTTCGGATAGCTGATTCGATCTCCAGCAATGATGGGGCCTGTCGGAGTAGGAGTAGGAGTTGACGCGAGTTATGCTCCGTATCTGTGGCCGATCATACCGAGATGTTGATGGTTGGTTGGACGTCGTAGCTGGTAGAAGTTGTTCAAAATGTCAAACCAACGTTCCGTCGTGAGATATCGTAAAGGAGGCGGATATCGCCAGTGTTTGCGGCGTTCTCCCTTTCGTCGGCCAGAGAATTCACCCACGCTCTCTTGTCCTGTCGGTAGCAGCCTTGTAGTTCCTTCTCTAAAGCCGATTACCGTTGACGGGACTCGCACTTGACTCCTTTGGGTTTGCCCGCTCTATCGTAGCTTTAGCTTCTCTACGCTCCTCAATCTTCCTCCATATTTCATCGATGATCCAGTCTTTTCGCTGTGTGAACAGCTCACCCAGCTTACTTACACTTGTCTCGATAAAGGCATTCTTGATGGTCGTCCATTGTTCTTCCACGTTGCCACCTTCTGCAACATCTGCTGCTCGTGTCTGAAGTTCTTCAACGAACGAACTTTTCACAGCAGGATGTTGTTGGAACCTTCAGACTTCGCATTGAAGTCGTCAGTGTAGATCTAGATATCACCCTTCAGAAAATAATCCACGACGTGATTAATTTGACTGTACAAGTTTTCCTTGTCCTGTAGCTTGGAAGTATCGATTGGCGCATAACATTTGATTATCGTAAGGATCCGAAACCATGTCCTAAGTCTGCCCATGATTATTCTATCATAAATTGGTTTCCACTTGATGAGCGCAATCTGGGACTGTGCGCTCAGTAGGAAATCAACTCCACGGTGTCAAGGAGCGTTGTCACCTCGATTATCGGAATATAATAATAGCTGTTCCTACGGTAGATTGTGTTCCCACAAGTTTGGCCAACGGACTTCACTAAGCCCTAGGATTTCAAGCTGCATGCGTCGTGCCTCGCTGGCGAGTTGTGCTAGCTTTCCTTGCTGAGCTAACGTTAAAACATTCATTTTGTGTCCTGTGTTTCATGCTAAAAGTCGATGCCGTAAACTCAGTCCGTAGTCTTTCATTATTGGTTTCTGTAACAATTTAACTTCGGAGACAGTAGGTGGTTAGCCTAAGGTTCCTGTCCCCGTTATGGGGCTGCCATCCTAGGGGTAGGTTGCCGGAAACAGTATTTTTTATTCAGCCGCTGGATGTCAGACAGACGCTGTTTGAGCCGCACCTCCGTGGTGGACAAGTGCTCAGATTGGTGGAGCCTTGGAATTTTACCCTTATAGCGGGGTGACTGGCTTTGACAAAGCTGCCTTTTGGAAAATTGTGGGTTTTCGGAAGAAATTCAACAGTGTCCAATAGCTGCGTAGAGTTTGCACCTACCTGTGTACCTATCTTGATGATAGATTTCCTTCAAATCTTACTCGTTGTGTTCTTCCATTCAAGTATGACTTCCGTGCAAGTTTCTATATTGGTAAAATAAAAGGCCATGGTTGTGCTGGCTGTACGGGTTGTCTTGGTATGATCCTTATCCTTTTCGCATTATAGATTGTTCAGGATCTATTTGGGAACTTAAAGTCAATAATTAATGATAATTAATGATATTTTTTATAGCTGACAGTCGGAAGCAATAAACTCGAAAATCTATCGAAAAATGATAGAACTATTAGCGTTCAACCTGTTTCAGTTATTTTCAAATGTTCATTTGACCCATATCCTGTCCGTAAGGCGTAGTCTGATCAAAATAGTGTGGGTGTGATCCTGATAGATCGTTAGACTTGCATTAGATAGTATGTTAGAACATTTTATTGTACACTCTTTAGGAGCCATTTGGTGGCCCTGAAAAGGGCCGTTTGGTTTGAATGATGAGTTGTAGACCCTTTTCCAGCGTCTCAACCAGTAGTTGGCAACGCATTAACTCTGGCTGCTTTCCGTCTTACCCGATAAATGAGAGCTCTCTCGGCATCGGTACACAGAAAAAAATAATAAATTTTAACAAGCGTTTAAAATTTCCCCTAGTTTAATTCCAACCCAAAGAAGGCGTAAACAACGCAATTGGTTGTAGTCTATGATGAGCCATACAACAATGTTTGCTATTTTTCATACAACAGGCTTGATTCAGGCGTTATCTGGTTTAAATTTACATAATATATCCCATAATTTCCCATCAAATCTAGCATTCCCTTTATGTGCATTAGATAACGCAGAAAATTGAATGCTTCTTTTTATCTGTGTACATGGTCGTTTCGGAGGATTTTTCGTACATGTATTTGTTTTTTCAACGCACTTCTGAAATTTGGCATCAAAACGATTCTCACTTACACAGTTTCTCAAGATGTATCTCTTCCTAGAAGTAAAACTCTATCCAACGCAAATCCAAACACAATTGCATAGCTATTCATACCTGTTAAAAAAAAATGTAAGTATGCAGAGAATGGTCATTTGGAACATCAAGTTCGAAAATCAAAACGTTGTCCGTGATAGCCAATTTTTTAATACATGCCAGAACACAAAATTCTTTAAAATTTTCCAACACCGATGGATGGATTCATCAAATGGCAGTCGTGAACCATTCTAAAGAACAAATTAAGCACAAATTTCTGCATAACTCGAGAACTAAGGAAACAAATGGAACAAAATTTGGTAAGTGGAGGTTTTTGAAGGCATACAATGTTTCTTTAGTGGTTTGAGACCACTCCGTTCTCTGTAAGGGGGGCTCCTATACAAATGAAACAATTGTTTTTGCATGACTCCAGAACAAATCAAGCAAATGGGACCAAATTTGCCATCTGGAAGTTTTTGGAGACATGAAGTATTTCTATGGTAGTTCAAAACTCCTCCACCTATTGAAGAGGGGGTGCATACACATGAAACAAAATTTTTAGCATAACTCGAGAACTATTCAAGCAAATGAAACCAGTGGGGGTTTTAGAAGGCAGGATTTCTATGTACACGGAGAAAAACAAATATACTAAAATGCATAAATTCTATGCTAAAACCATATTCGATCTTTCCAGTCATTGAAATGAATAAACCCGGTTTATACATTGATAAGAATAAATCAAATATGTGCATTGGAATGCATTGAACAAATTTATGCATTCCAATGCATGCTTTTAATATATGCATTGCATTGCATATTTGTATAAATATATGCATTCCAATGCATAAATCAAATGTACACTCAGAAAACAGAATCTAAACTAACTAGTTTAAAGTTTACTCTAAATCGATATTCACCTGGTTGACACATACCCCTGTATAAATGACAACTATATCCGGTTGAAGTATAAGGGACGTAGTTAAATTTTCAAATATATGAGCATAGTTGAAAGGAGATTCATTCTAAACCAAGAAAATAATGTGTACCTGCTCTAATTTCTTTTGTTTTGCCAACTACTAAACTGCTAACACCGAAATCGAAAACCTGTCGGGACTGATAAAAACCAACTGATCAAGTGATTGCATACACTCTGGTCAAGTGGGATGCATTGGTAGAGTTGGGAGCTGGTTTTTGTTGAAGCAGCCAAATCCTCGTTTCTTGCTGTCGACACTTGCAGACGTTTTTCCAGCTGAAAAAAAATGTACGCTTGAGCAGCGCGTCTCGTTCTTCAAAAATGGCTTCAATCTTGTCATGTAGTTTCACTGATTGAATAATGTCCGCTGGAGGATTTCAACTATACTGAGCTGAGTTGCCGGTTCATACTCTTGTAACATGTGCATCACACTGTTATCAAATCCTTTTAGTTCGTCTCAAAAGACCACACCAGTGGGATCCATTTCTTAGAAATATTTGTTCATATGCCATCGAACTGCCTATGCAATAAAATGCAAATTATTGCATAAGCATGGTCGATGACTTCCAACAGTTCCCAACAATTCTGACAAGACACAAATGTGTCGTACTCATATTTCACGCTGCGACAAGCGAACTTGGCGCATCGTTGCCAAGCGAAGCTAGTTGCTAAGAGCCTTCCCGCCTTCTCTTGTTCTTCTCTCTTCGCCCAAAAAATAATATCGATCACTGATTGGTGATCGAGTAAATAACAAACATACATAACTGATTCCCAGTACCTCCTTAGGCTAAGCAGAGTAACTTAAAAATAATTGAATAAACATTCTTAACCAGCGATCAGTCGAGTACACACGTATCTTACTGCTACAGAGTGATGACAGCCTTCTGTACTAAAGTGTGAAGTTAAACTTATTACACTCTGGCAGCAGTATCGAAAGACTATCGAACGTTCCCGGTGTTCCTTTTCCATGATGCGGTTTTGTCTTGGCGAATCGAAGAGTGGAATTTGAAAGTAGTTTATTTACACTTCTTATAAATAACGCGGGAACACAATATGCACGGAAAATAATAATTATCTAAATTGTATTGCAATGCATAAAATATATTGATACTGTTTATGCATTGCAGTGATTTAAAAAGAATAAAGCGTTGAGAGGAATATATAATATGCTTTTCAGCATTTTCGATTTTCTCCGAGGTATAAAAATGAATTTCTGTCTGTCTGTCTGTCTGTCTGACCGTTATAGACTCGGATACTACTGAACCGATCGGCGTTAAAATTTGTATGCAGGGGTTTTTTTGGGGATTTTGATTGTTTGAGACTCCTCCCACCTCTGGAAGGGGGAGGGGCTCTCATTCAATTAAAACACAAATTTCTGCATGAGGAACTACTCAAGCAAACGGAAACGGATGTGGGGGGTTTTGAATGCAATGGTTGTATGGAAGTTGAGTCGCGCAAAATCAATTGTTCAAAACGAACGATTTCGAGAGATTTCGGGGAAATTTCAAAGTCGGTGGTTCAGCAAGAGGCTAGACAACGAAGAAGTGTATGAAAAGTTGTTTTTTATTTTCGGGCAGTAAAGTTCGATTCAGTGCGACCAGAGCCCCCGAACAGCAGGAGGAGGGCCGTATATGTGTTGTTGTGGTTGAAAATTGTGATAAATCTCAAGATGGTGGCTACTAACCGAGCTCATTCACAACCTAGAACTAACATCTCGTTCTTCTCCATGATCCAAGGCAAAATCTCCGATGTCTGTGACCAGCACGAGTTCCTAACGGACAAAAAGACCCCGAAGAAGACATGTTGATGGAAGTTGATGGAAGTTGATTCTGCACGGGAACGAGCACTTCAACATCCTTACAAATAATCTGATCACAAAGTGCAAGCAGGAAATCAAACTGTTCAAGGATGGCAAGGAGAAAATACGACGAAGACTCGCACTACTGGAGAAATCTTCAGTCTCGGACTTTCCGGGTCGCGGTGCAACTGGCGTTTGATGTTCAGTTGCATGATGGAGCGGTTCCATGCTTTTGGCGGAAAGTGCTAGTTACATATTTTTGGCGTATCGTTAACCCTGCTGCTAACATTTTCCTAACTATCCAACATCCCAGAGATTTCTCGTGGAAGTGCAGAGAATTTCTCGGCTTGCTTCAAAGATTTGCTTTGCTTGTGCTGGTCAATCTTTACAGTTTTCGAATGTGTTATTAAACAAGACTATCGCACACAACACAAATCTTTTAACGTTTAACCTCCGGCTGATAACAACTGCGACTCTATCTCGAAATAGTACCACATGCACAATTTTAAACACGTGTCCCCATTTTCCAGTCGTTGAAAAACCAAACCAAAATCAATGCTGCAATGGCAAGTACAACAACAACAACAACAACAACGGGAACGACATATAATTCCATATCGATTGACGCTAATCCAGTTCGATTGAGACTCATCCCATTCGAGCACCAGAAGCATGCATATTAGCATCGTTTAGCGTTCGTTTATTTAAACTACCCCGAGCGTTCGCTCCTTCTAACTAACGAACCGAGGAATGACTGTCGGCAGATAGTAAGAGTGAGAGGGGGAAAAAGATATATCATCCCTTTGATTTTTTGCCCTTTTCGCCATTGCTTTTGGAGTCTTGTTGTTGAATTTTCTTCCGTTCTGCCAAGACCGAGTGCCATTTGCCGTCATTGCTGCAAGAATGGTTCCCCTTTCTGAGCAACTCGCTCGTTCGATCACTTCAAATGGTGCTCATTAAGTTTATCTGCATTACTCGTTTGGCTGCATTCTCCCGGTTGGGTGTAGGATGTCGGTTGCTTTTTCTCAATTGAACGGCTGCTGTTGGTTGCAATGAGTGTTGCGGTGAGGAAATGATTGGTATTTTGGCGGAAAATGATGACTTTTGAATAGTTTATTGCCGATAACCTCGGAGCAGGTTCAATGGAATGGTGTCTATTTATTACAATTTAATTCAAAAATTGATTGACGGATTCTCATTTTTAAGGATGACTTGATTACAGAGATTGTAGTAAAAATAATTCTGGATTTATGAAACACTAATCAGCCAGGTCAGCAAGCATTCACTATATTCGAATAAACAACCCTAAAATCTTCACCGCCCTCGCGTTGGACTTCTAACCATCCTACATGCATTTGCGTAATGGAAGCCTGCCAACCTAGCAGGAAAGAGTTGGTATTTTCTTCTTCCGTCCGTGCTTTAAAAGAATTGAAAGATAAATTACGGCACAGGATCAATAAATAATCCCACTTCAAACCAACCCGGGAGCAGGGAGGAGTAGTGGCCGTCTGACAAAAGGCTTAGCAGCCACCTCCCTCGAACTCACCTCCTTTGGACGTGGTGGAATTGTTTGTTCGCTATTTTTGCTCTCCTTTGCTCTGAAAACTACTTTTTGCCAGCAAATTGCCCCCGACTGTAGCCAAGTGCAAAAGAGTATAGATTTACCAGGAGTTCAGCACGGAGAACGCGCATCATTTGTTTTCACAGGTTCAGCTTTGTCTCTAAGTCCTTTCTAATCCTTCCGCTGAGCCTTTCGGATTGTCAGTCGGGAATGAAAAGGGAAAATGAAAGCGGGAAGTGGCATTCCTTCCCCTTGGCTGGCGCTCAATTGGCCCAATGCCGGCCGATGCCGTCCTCCGAGGGGGGGTTCACTCGAATGTGAATAATGAAATTATAAATTTAATTTCAGACACTGGATGCAACGACGGTTTGAGGTTTTCGGTCCGCTTCGGGTGAATGTGCCGGTGAAATTTATGGTTTCGTCCTGGCGATGGAATGACCGCTTTCGTTGGGTCTCTGGATGCACTTTGCATACGGCTGGTATGTGTGTGTGGATTTTTTTTTGAGGAACCAGTTGCATGTTGCAGGGACCGGTTCGTTCAGTTCTTTTGAGCTACAACGTGATGGATGGTTCTTTTGGAACGATCCTTCAACACGTCTTTCGTTTCAGAGGTAATGGATATTAAAAAAAATAGGAAACGATGATGAAATGGTGAGTACACTCGCTCGGAATGATTGGCAGATGACTTTGTTTCGGAATTCAAACTCAACTAGCATTTGTAATGCTCAACTTTCTCGTTATTTATCGAAGTAGAAAATTCTTGCACAATTTACTTGCTCTGATTATTCAAAGTATCATACTGCGATTCAAATTACGCTCCCTGGAAGCAGCACAAACTCAAATAAAGTTGAAAAAGACCGAGTTTACATCACTACTCCCCCCCCCCCTCTCCCCCCACACTATGGAAATAGATAACGATCATGCACTTAGTTCCTCCATTTACGCTTCGGATGGTAGAATGAGGGATTCAAAGTTCAACATGAAAACCATCCTCTGATCCTTGCAGCGTTCTTTACGTCCCATTTTCCAACTTCTTCGGGAGAATTTCCCCTACTCCTCGCATGAAAATACTTTCGGTAAGTACCTTAATCGAATTCCATTCCTTCTTGTTTCACTTTCGAAGTGTAGAAGCATCGAAGACTCACTTACAAATGTTCTTACTTGCACACACGTTCATAATTGATGAGCTTTAAGAAGCTTTTAATAGAGACGTACGTATGCACGTTCCCTTCCAAGAGAAAGCAGCTGGCGAAGCGAGAAAAATCACGCCAAAATGAATTGGAAGGCAGATATTGGGAAGTTATGCTGGCAAAGTTCATTCCATAATGCGCACTGAGTTGTTACTAACTAAGTGCTTGCGTCTGCATGTTTTGAATGAACGGTGCTGGGAAATTCCTGCTATTGGTACTTGAAACTTTTCAACTTAACGCGAATTCCTCCGACCGATATTAGGTTACGACTTTGTGAATGAAACTGGAACAATTAGAAATTCGAATTAGAAAGATGGTTCAAGACAAGCTATTCGATTCACAAATTTTGCATTTCGGAAAACGGAAGAGAGGGCTAATCTGGCTATCAGAATCGGATTAGAAAACTCAATTTGTTAATCATCTGATTTCAATCTGATTTCAATCTGAATTTATTTCAATTTCATTTCAATTTCATTTCAATTTCATTTCAATTTCATTTCAATTTCATTTCAATTTCATTTCAATTTCATTTCAATTTCATTTCAATTTCATTTCAATTTCATTTCAATTTCATTTCAATTTCATTTCAATTTTATTTCAATTTCATTTCAATTTCATTTCAATTTCATTTCAATTTCATTTCAATTTCATTTCAATTTCATTTCAATTTCATTTCAATTTCATTTCAATTTCATTTCAATTTCATTTCAATTTCATTTCAATTTCATTTCAATTTCATTTCAATTTCATTTCAATTTCATTTTCAATTTCATTTCAATTTCATTTCAATTTCATTTCAATTTCATTTCAATTTCATTTCAATTTCATTTCAATTTCATTTCAATTTCATTTCAATTTCATTTCAATTTCATTTCAATTTCATTTTCAATTTCATTTCAATTTCATTTCAATTTCATTTCAATTTCATTTCAATTTCATTTCAATTTCTATTTCAATTTCATTTCAATTTCATTTCAATTTCATTTCATTTTCAATTTCATTTCAATTTCATTTCAATTTCATTATTTCAATTTCATTTCAATTTCATTTCAATTTCATTTCAATTTCATTTCACATTTCATTTCACATTTCATTTCAATTTCATTTCAATTTCATTTCAATTTCATTTCAATTTCATTTCAATTTCATTTCAATTTCATTTCAATTTCATTTCAATTTCATTTCAATTTCATTTCAATTTCATTTCAATTTCATTTCAATTTCATTTCAATTTCTACTTTCAATTTCATTTCAATTTCATTTCAATTTCATTTCAATTTCATTTCAATTTCATTTTAATTTCATTTCAATTTCATTTCAATTTCATTTCAATTTCATTTCAATTTCATTTCAATTCTCATTTCAATTTCATTTCAATTTCATTTCAATTTCATTTCAATTTCATTTCAATTTCATTTCAATTTCATTTCAATTTCATTTCAATTTCATTTCAATTTCATTTCAATCTTCATATAATCTGAATCTGAATTTGTATTTGAATCTCTGAATCTGAATCTGAATTTGAATCTTAATTTGAATCTGAATCTGAATCTCTGAATTTATGAATCTATAAAGCTCTGAATCTCTGGATATCTGAATCTTTGAATCACTGAATCTCTTAATCCCTAAATCTCTGAATCTCTCATTTTCTGAATCTCGGAATCTCTGGAACTCTGAATCTCTCAATCTCTGAATCTATGAATCTCTGAATCTCTGAATTTCTGAATATCTGAATCTCTGAATCTTTGAATCCCTGATCCCTTTATCCCAGAATCTCTGAATATCTGATTTTCTGAATTCCGGAATCTCTGGATTTCTGGATCTCTGAATCTCTGAATATCTAAATATCTGGATTTCTGGATTTCTGAATTTCTTCTTAATCCCTGAATCTCTAAATACAGGTATACCTCGATACTACGTACATCAACTTTCTCACTTCAAATTGCAATTGCATAAAAACTGCTGGTTGCATCTGAAATCTTATAAAACTAGTACTACCAAAAGAACAACTTCTGCTCTTTCTTTTGGTAGTTCTAGTTTTCTAGTGCAATCAGTAGTTTTTATGCAATTTCGATTTGAAGTAGTGAAGTTGATGTACGTACTATCGAGGTATACCTGTATCTGATTTTCTGAATCTCGGAATGTCTGGATCTCTGAATCTCTGAATCTTTGAATCTCTGAATATCTGGATTTCTGGATTTCTGAATCTTTGAATATCATAATATCTGAATATCTGAATATCTGAGTATCTGAATCTTTGAATTTATAAATCACTGAATATCTGAGTCTCTGAATCTCTGAATATCTGGATTTCTGGATCTCTTTATCTTTGAATAACTGAATATCTGAATATCTGAAAATCTGAATATCTGAATATCTGAATATCTGAGCATCTAAATATCTGAATATCTAAATCTCTGAATCTCCGAATCTTCGAATATCTGATTCTCTCAATCTTTGAATATCTGAGTCTCTGAATCTCTGAATGTTCGAATCTCTAAATCCCTGAATCTCCGAATATCTGAATATCTGAATATCTGAATTTCTGAATCGCTGAATCTCTGAATCTCTGAATCTGAATCTGAATCTGGATCTGTGAATCTGTGAATCTGTGAATCTCTGAATCTTTGTTTTTTTTAATCTTTGAATTTCTGAATCTCTGAATCCCTGAATATCTGCATATCTGGATTTCTAAATTTCTGAATTTCTGAATATCTGGATATCTGAATATCTGCATATCTGAACTTCTGAATTACTTAATATCTGAATACCTGAGTAGCTGAGAAGCTGAGTATCCGAATCTCTGAATCTTTGATTCTCTGAATCTTTGAATATCTGAGTTTCTGGATCTCTTAATATCAGAATCTCTGAATCTCTGAATGTTCGAATCTCTATATCCCTGAATCTCTGAATCTCTGAATATCTGAATTTCTGGATTTCTAAATATCTGAATAACTGAATACCTGAATCTCTGAATATCTGAATACCTGATTATCTGAGTAACTGAATTTCTGAATCTGAATACCTGATTATCTGAGTAACTGAATTTCTGAATCTATGAATCTTTGAATCTTTGAATATCTGAATATCTGAATATCTAAAAATCTGAATCTCTGAATCTCTATCTCTGAATATCTGAATCTTTGATTCTATGAATCTCTGAATATCTGAGTCTCCGGGTTTCTGAATCTCTGAATCTTTGAATCTCTGAATGTTCAAATCTCTTAATCCCTGAATCTCTGATTCTTTGAATCTTTGAAACTTTGAATCTCTGAATCTTTGAACATCTGAATATCTGAATCTTTGAATTTCTAAATCACTGAATCCCTGAATCTCTGAATCTCAGATTTTCTGGATCTCTGATCTTTGATCTCTAAGGAGTGTATCGAAAAGTAGTTATAAACTTCCAAATAATAAAATAGGCATGAAAACATGGTTAAAATTAACACACTATTTCAGTTTATTATAGCTTAACATGTTTACAAAAGATCCATACGGAAAAACTAGTCATCATGTTCATTTCTGTAGAATGCCCGTACCTTTGATTTGACACCTGCCATCAAATTCTGCACAGTGACCTTTATGCACTTCCTGGATGCCGCTTGCTCAATTTTTCTTAAAATCGGTCATGTTTTGGGACACTGTACCATCCTTCTTAAATATACGCTTGACTATTGCCCAATAGCGTTCGATCGGTCGCAACTGGGGACAATTTGGTGGGTTGATGTCTTTTTCTACGAACTTGATGTTATTCTCCGTCAGCCACTGTAGAGTGGATTTGGCGTAATGTGCCGATGCCAAATCTGGCCAGAAGAGAGGAGGGGACTGGTGCTTTCTATACAATGGTAGCAACCTGTTCTTCAAAGGAACGTCCATTAATTACGTCACGCAAAAAATTACTTTTTATAAAACCCCCTCCCCCCCTTGTCACGTTTTTTGTATGAACCTTCAAATTTTTTTGTATGGATCGTCACGTTTTCCCAAACCCCTCTCCCACCGTACTGCGTGACACAATTAATGGACCTTCCCAACATTCCTTTTGATAAATCTCAGCATTTATAGTTCCTTTTGTATAGAAAATTGAAGAACGCAAGCCACATGTGCAAATAGCTTGCCAAATGAGCACCTTCTGACCGAATTTCTCCATCGCAACAGTCGTATCTGCGGTTGGCACACGTTCCCCAACAGATTTAGTATAAAACTGCGGCCCCGGTAGCGTTCTTGAATCTTCTTTAACGTATGTTTCGTCATCCATCAAAATGCACTGGTCGACATTGTCCAAATGCAGCTGTACAGCTTTCGAGCCCTGGTTTTGGCACGAGACTTTTGTTCCGGAGTTTGTTTGGGCACTTTCTGCTTTTTGTACGTCTTCAAGTCATTCCTGCGCTTGATTCGTTGAATCATTCCGATGCTGGTCCTGAACTTCTTGGCTAGATCGCGAGTAGAGGCAGATTTGTTCCGTTGAATATAATCCACAACTTTTTGGTCCAAATCGGGGTTGCTGGAGCCGGGTTTCCGGCCACTTCTTGGTAAATCCTTGAGGGAGCACTCCTTACCAAACTTTTCGATGATGCGTTTTACACTTGCCGGGTGAACATTTACTCTTTTCGCAATCTGGTTGTAAGTAACACCCTTTTCGGTGCACCAAGTGTGCAGAATTTTCTTTTTAGTCTCAAATTCAATTCGCGACATTTTGAATACAACTTTATCAACGGAAATGAATGAACCGAATAATCATTTTTGACATGTAAACAAAGCAAATGGCGCTTACACGCTAAAATATATACAGTAGTTTATGCGTAATAACGCATCGAATGTTTATAACTACTTTTCGATACACTCCTTAAATCTCTGGATCTCTGAATCTGTGAATATCTGAATCTCTGAATCTCTAGAATCTTTGAATCTTTGAATCTTTGAATCTTTGAGTCTTTGAATCTTTGAATCTTTGAATCTTTGAATTTTTGAATCTTTGAATTATTGAATCTCTGAATAATCTCTGAATCTCATATTATCTGAATGTCTGAATCTCTGAATCTTCAACTTTGAATCTCTGGATCTCTGAATCTCTGAATCTTCAATTTCATTTGCAGTTCCATTTTCAGTTTTAGTTTAAGTATTATTCTCCGTTTAATTTTCAGTTCCAATTTAAGTTTCATTTTCAGTTTCATTTTTAGTTTCATCTCCAGTTTCATCTTCAGTTTTATTTTCAGTTTCATTTTCAGTTTCATTTTCAGTTTCATTTTCAGTTTCATTTTCAGTTTCATTTTCAGTTTCATTTTCAGTATCATTTTCAGTTTCATTCTCGGTTTCATTTTCAGTTTGAGTCATTCTATCATTTTTAGTTTCATTTACAGTTTCATTTTCAGTTTCAGTTTCAGTTTCAGTTTCAGTTTCATTTTCAGTTTCATTTCCACTTTCATTTTCAGTTTCATTTTCAGTTTCATTTTCATTTTTTCATTTTCAGTTTCATTTTCTGTTTCATTTTCAGTGTCATTTTCAGTTTCATTTTCAGTTTCATTTTCAGTTTCATTTTCAGTTTCATTTTCAGTTTCATTTTCAGTTTCATTTTCAGTTCCATATACAGTTTCATTTTCAGTTTTATTTTCAGTTTTATTTTCAGTTTCATTTTCAGTTTCATTTTCAGTTTCATTTTCAGTTTCTTTTTCGGTTTCATTTTCAGTTTCATTTTCAGTTTCATTTTCAGTTTCATTTTCAGTTTCATTTTCAGTTTCATTTTCAGTTTCATTTTCAGTTTCATTTTCAGTTTCATTTTCAGTTTCATTTTCAGTTTCATTTTCAGTTTCATTTTCAGTTTCATTTTCTAGTTTCATTTTCAGTTTCATTTTCAGTTTCATTTTCAGTTTCATTTTCAGTTTCATTTTCAGTTTCTTCTCTGCCATTTTCAGTTTCATTTTCAGTTTCATTTTCAGTTTCATTTCTCAGTTTCATTTTCAGTTTCATTTTCAGTTTCATTTTCAGTTCTTTCAGTTTTTCAGTTTTCAGTTTCAATTTTCAGTTTTCAGTTTATCAGTTTCATTTTCAATTTCATTTTCAGTTTCAATTTCAGTTTTATATTCAGTTTCATTTTCATTATTATTTTCAGTTTTAGTTTTTGTGTTATGTTCAGTTTTATATGCGGTTCCAATTTAAGTTTTATTTTCAGTTTCTCTTTCGATTTCCTTTTCAGTTTCATTTGCAGATTCATTTACAGTTTTGTTCTCAGTTTTATTTTCAGTTTTCTTTTCAGTTTCATTTTCAGTTTCATATTTACTTTCATTTTCAGTTTCATTTTCTGTTTTATTTTCAGTTTCATTTTCAGTTTCAATTCAGTTTCATTTTCAATTTTAGTTTTACTTTATTTTCAAGTTTATTTTCAGTTCCAATTTTAGTTTCATTTTAAGTTTTTTCGTTTTCATTTGTAGCTTTCACTTTCAATTTCATTTCAATTTCATTTTAGTTTTATTTCAGTTTTATTTACCTAAGTTTTCTTTATCCAACTTTAAGTTTCAGTTTTCAGTTTCTTTTTCGGTCTCAGTTTCAGTTTGATTCTCAGATTCATTTTCAGTTATTTTCAGTTTCATATTCAGTGTCATTTTCAGTTTCATTCTCTGTTTCATTTTCAGTTTCATTTTTATATATCTTTTTCAGTTACATTTTCAGTTTTAGTTTCAGTTTCATTTGCAGTTTCATTTTCAGTTTCAGTTTCATATTCAGTTCAATTTTCATTTTCATATTCATTTGCAGTTTCATTTTTCATTTCATTTTCAAATTCATTTTCAGTTTCACATTCAGTTTCATTTTCATGTTTCAGTTTCATTGAGTTTCATTCCCAGCTTCATTTTCAGTTTCACGTTTTTCTTTCATTTTTGGTTTCATTTTCAATTTCACATTCAGGTTCATTTTCAGTTTCATTATGAGTTTCATTTTCAGTTTCATTTTCAGTTTTATACTCAGTTTCATTTTCAGTTTTATTTTCAGTTTCATATTCGTTTCCTATTTAAGTTTCATTTTCAGTTTTAGTTCTATTTGCAGTTCTACTTTCAGTTCCAATTAAAGTTCAATTTTCAGCTTTTTTTTCGGTTTCATTCTCAGTGTCATTTTTAGTTTAATATTCAGTTTTACTTTTGAGTTTTATTTTCAGTTTCATTCTCAGTTTCATTTTCAGTTTATTTTTCAGTTTTATTTTCAGTTTCATATTCAGTTTCATTCGCTATTTAATTTTCAGTTTCTTTTTCAGTTTCATTTTCAGTTTCATTTTTAATTTCATTTTCAGTTTGATTCTCAGTTTCATTATGAGTTTCATTCTCAGTTTCATTTTCAATTTCATTTTTAGCTAAATTTTTTCAGTTTAATTTTTAGCTACATTTTCAGTTTATTTTCTCAGTTTCTTTTCATTTCCATTCTCAGTTTTATTTTCTGTTTTATTTTTAGTTTTACTTTCAAATTCATTTTAATTTTCATTTTCATCAATTAGAATTTTATTTTCATTTTCTTTCATTTTCAAATTGAAGGGAAGAGAGTTCAAAATTAACATAGTTAATGTTATCTAAGTGTATGGATCTTACAAATTTTTAAGTCTAGTTTTACTATGATGCAATTTTCAAGTGTGTGCACCAAAACACTTTACTGATTCATTCAATAGTATTTTCTAAGTTGTCTTCTGGTGGTTTATTTGCAATGAAAAACGATATGGAACACATTTTTTAACAATATTTCACTTTCGAATATTCTGTGTTCATCAAACCAGTTTTCATATGCATTGATTTGTGAACAAACTCGCAGTCGTAAACATATGGAAAACTGTGGAAAGACCAACTATGATTCCTTCATTTATCATCCGATGATGGAATTAATATGCACTGAAACTATAATTACGTATTATTACAAGAAATTGATAACTTTTAGGGATTTTACATGCGATTACCCTCGCCACATGGATGTGAATCCACCTATGCATTGCCAATCGTAGCAGCCAGTTATGCGCAGAAAAATAGAACGTGTCATCATTTGATTTGCAATAACATTTCTCTAATATGATGATGATGCTTGTTTCCGTGGAGGGGAGTTATGAGAAATTTACGTTCGAATCTTTGTTCCTCTCTTTGTTAACAAAATCAGATACATCGTTTTGAACAAGTTGTCAAAAAGTTGTGGAAAAGTATCTGGACAAGATGGACATTGTTATGTGGAAACGTCAGTTGAGGCTGGCCGAGTTTGAGCAGGAGAAGCTAGGCGTTGGCGTCTAATATATCTCCCACAGCAAATTCCGGAAAAAGGTCCTTCTATAGCTGACGATCAACGAAAAAAGAATGTCCAAGTCACTGGCTTTTTTCTTCGGGGCTCATGGTGAACGTGGAGATAAACAGTACGAAGTGCCTGAAGTTACCTTCTATCTTGCAATGGCTTAAGTTCCGGCAAACCCTCAAAAAATTGTTCAATTGAATTATCTTTTGTGTGAAATTTATGAAAGATTTACAAAAAATAAAAACCTGCCAAACAATAAGTTAACATATTTAAAATATCGGAAAGTACCAAAAATACGACTACAACATGAAGTGTTGAATCAATTTAAATACCCCTTTTATTTTCAGTCATTTCAAACAGTCGTTGAAACAGCCGAATAATCAAACCAATCCATTCATGGCATTATGTTATCTGACTAACTTGTTTCGCAGCACACGATCATTTGATTTTTTTATGACAATTTCCAACGACACCATTATCATTTGTGCCATATGAAAGAAAACGGCTTGGGAAAGTTTTTGCGTCAAATCCGCTTCGCAGAAAGTCATTCACAGCTTCCCATGTCTCTTATCTGAGGGAAAGTTCGGAAAGACGAATTATTCAAAGCCGGTTGAAAAACTTGACAGCACTGCCATCGTCGTCTCCTCAGTCCTCGCTGATTGACTGACAGTAACGGATATGCATGCGTACTCAGTTTGATGAGGAAACTTTTGATCCAAACAACTGCCGAACAATTTCATTTCCCTTTTGAAAAATTGCTTCCTCACGCGGGGCGCTTTTGAATAAAGAGTTCTATTCACAAGAATCCAATGCTCTGTGCCTAATCCGTATTAAGATCCAGTCGACCAACCGAACCAAGGCATTGAAATACGACATTGTGTGTGTGTTTTTTTTTCCTGGTTAAAGCAGAACATTCGCATTGCACCAGGGTCGTACTTGGGTTGGTGGTGGAGGTGCAAAGGTACAATTTTCGTAATTATTGCCGTACGTGTTTTATTAATTTCACATACTTTGGACTCCAAGAAATGTTGAGCTTATTTCTTAAAAAAAAATTGTCTAGTATATTTTGGTTCAAAAACTAATTATCAACAATTAGACTGCAATCATTAACGAGAATTCCTTACTTATTTTTAATATTTAATTTAGACATTTTTTTGTTATGAATTTTGCAAAATTTTGGATTCAATTTGAATCTTTTGGTTTTATGAATAAGCTCGAATTTACTTCTTGAATTTATTACAATACTGATCGCTCCAGGTTAACATCGTACTGTCCACAAATATATCTCTCACAATTTAACAATATTTTTTTTTTATTTTGCTCTCAACTAACCTGCCGGGTTTCATGGAGTAGGCTGTGCTTTTTAGTACACGCTAAGATTAGATTACTTGAAGATTGATACAAAGTAAAGATAATCGTTCAAAAGTACACAAACCCAAATTATGCGTATACACAAATTACCTTATATTTGGTAATAGTATTGAAAGAAAATGTATCTTAAGAATTACCGATTTTTTAACGCCTCTTTTGAATGCAACTTGGGTATTTTTTGAAGGTTCATTTTACAAAATGCCTTCCAAAGACATGCAATTTAACGGTTCATTCATTTGGATTAGTATTTTAAACTCTGTACTTAAGGAGAAACAAATGTTCAAATGTTCAGCTGTTGAAAGTTCGGTAAAAAATTAGCGAATACTGTAAAATTCTCTAAGTGTGTAGTGAAAAGAATGTATCAATAAGATATAGAGGAATCTAAGTTAAACTAAATTGAGATTAAACATCGCAGTACCTAAAACGTAAATTGATAATTACTTTCTGGCTATTTTTGAATTGGCTTTCTTGGCTATTATGAATTAGTCAGTATCGACATTATCAACGATTTTCTGTTCTTTTTATCACCAATTGGTGACTTTGCTTGAAAAGCTCGAGAAATAATTTTTCAAGAGCATCAGCTACTTTGTTTAACCTAACTTTTGCGTTACCTGGATTTACGTCCATTACAGAACTATTGTTTCGCTCCGGCGTGAAGCCAAATTTCATCTCGGGATTCAAATTGCTTTTTAAGCATCTGAATCCAAATCAAAAAAGGAGAATGCAATATATATTACTTCAAATATTAAGAAATAAGTAAACTTTTTAATGAGAAAATTAATAACTTTTTCGCTTCAATGCGTTGCGTTGCTTCAGTGACGAAAAATTCATCCAATTTTGGGTAAATAAAAACAGTCAATATATGAAAATGAACATTACCCAAATGTCAGTAAAACTACTGTTTATTATCGTAAAATTTTATCGATGTTTTGGTTATTGCGCCATCTAATCTTAGGTAAAATAATACCTAATTTAAGGTATTCTCATCTAAGCGTGTAGAATGTCATGTAGCTTTCGAGCCCACGGTTTAACGGTTGCATCCTGTTTTTCACTTCGTTTTGGCCTCTTCTGCTTCTTGAAGGTTTAAGATGGATTCTTTCCTTGGCACGGTGGACGTTACTATTAGAAGTTCCCAGTTTTCTTTTTTTTTAAATCTCTCTTTTTTTTACACAAAAGCCATCACGATCTTCAGGTCTATCCTTCGGTTCATAAGTCCTGGTGTTCGACTACATATGGGTGCATCCGCAAAGCTACAATCCCTACCATATTTCCGGATGGCATTTCGAACCGCTCCGATACTCTCACTTTCCAGTTTCGCCAGTTGACTTAAGGGAAATATAGGGTATTGAGTAGCCTTTGTACACAATCTGTTTTACAATCTTCGCATCTAGAAGACTTCGTTGCAATGATCCAAATCCGACCTACACAATTTTTATTCCGAATGTAAACGAAGACACACTGGGAAAATTTACTGTCTTACGTCATCTAGTTTCGTGAAGAAATTGTGCGTATACTTATTTTCCCAATAGTTTACTTTAATCTGAAATTACGGTTTTTTTAATCAGTTTGATGAATATGATTGCCGTTCTTCTTTTAAAAATAATAACAGTTTTGTAATTCTATCACAGATTGCCCCATTTTGGGGTTATGAGACTTGCACATTATTTTATGTACACAGTCATTATGTTGTGTGCACGATGCAGCAAGCCGTGCTTTCAAACTGACTTGTTTTGTTTTTTCTGCGTCGTTTTCGTGAAAAATATCAAACAATAACTCGAAATTTAACTTAAATCAACAACTAGAAATTAGAAGAAAAATTATTACTTTTCATTTAATTCCAGACTTCTTCAGTGATCTGTGATTCAGTGATCAAAGATCTGAAGTTTTCGTTTTTCAGAGGTCGCAGATTTTTCGCAAACTTTTTGCAATGGGTTGGTTAAAACAACAATCACTATGAAACTAGTGATTTGAAATCGGTTCACTGTTGTTTTTATTTGTTGGGTTATTTTGACAGAATATTTAAAGATGTCTTCGTGTGAGTTACGTTATTAGGGGCGAGTCATTAAACTTGGAACCGAGCTTGGGTCTGATGTGCTGGTACTTCCTGAGCCAAAAACTATATCATTTTTTTTTTCTTGGCTATCCAGCTTTTGGTTAACAACTACGTTCCCAGCTCCTCTGAGATAGAAACATTCAAATTTAGAATTAATGATACTCAATCGTTAGCCAGCGGATTTTGATGCGGTTTGTTTGCAATACATCACAAAATTATCCTTGTTTTTGCATCTGAGCTGGTTATTTCGAAAATATTCGTAGTTTCGGATTCCAAGGTGGAAGTACTGGGGTAAGCACCTGTTCAGGACGAAATATTTTTTGATGCAAAACCTATCATGCGACGTATTACACTTCATGGTTTAGCAAAACTAGGTCATCAGAGGATATTTAAACGATTTCTGGTCATATTGGCCACGAAAAATAGCCCTGCGGGATCCAAGTTCCTTCGGAAAAATGGCCATATACAGATCTTTTCCATAACCTGGCTTGCGACACATCAAACTTCATGATTTTTCAAAACCAGACATTCGGAGAACATTCTGAACGTGCCTGATCATACTGGTAACTTGAAGAAGCCATGCGGGATCCTTGTTCCTCCGGGAAAGTGGCCATATTCAAGTCGTTTCCAAATCCTGGCTTGCGACGTATATTTTGAATATCATGATTTTCAAAAACTTTGTCTTCGGAGGACAATCTGAGGGTGTCTGACCACACTAGTCATATTAGGTTGCAATCATTAAATTAATTACGTACGTACGTGTTAAACCAAATAATTTTTATTGTAAGTTGTGCGCCGTTAGTAAACGTCGAGAAAAACTTACTCCTTCGATTGGCTGAAGTGTGTGAATGCAAGCATTTCATTTAAACAATATCAGGTAATGCTGATTTCAATTTGACAGCGAAAACCAAGAGTTGAAATGGTGCTGCTGACCCTAAGAATTTTTTGCAAAGTTATCCTGAAGACTTACGGCTTGCACCGAAAGAGGTGAAGAAACTAATTATCGAAAATGCTTCCCAAAAATTAAAAAAAAAACCGCATAATGCAGTAGACTTCCAAGAAACTCAGGGAACTGATCAAATGTTCAAGATTCTTCTTAGAACTTCAGGAAACTTCCCAGAAATTTTTAATTCCCCGATGTTTACAAAACATCCCAAAAATCAGAGAACTTTCCAGAAGTTAGAAAACTTCCCTGAAATCTGGCCAGAACAGTACGGAATACTCGTGTTGTAAGAGTAAATGCAGCAAACGATTTTCGGACAGGCCGTCCACCTTCCTCCTTCTAGTTGTCGTGTAAAAACTTTGCCTAGCTGTTTGATGTCAGCACGTCGTGAACAGCTTTCGGGATCGTTTTTTGGCTGTTTTGTTTTACTCGAAATGCTAGTAATGGAAAGTCCATTAATCATGTCACGCATTAAGGGGGGAGGGGGGTTTGGGAAACCGTGACGATACATACAAAAAAAAATTGAAGGTGCATACAAAATATGTGACAAGGGGGGGGGGGGGGGTATTGTTAGTCATTTTTTGCGTGACGTAATAAATGACCGTTCCCTAAATAGTTAGGATTTTCACAATTTGATAACTGAACAGTCCCCAAGTAGCACACTACGGTCATAATAAGTTGTGAGGTGTGGCCCATTTAGCATTAAGGCGTATCGAAAAGTAGTTATAAACATTCGATGCGTTATTACGCATAAACTACTGTATATATTTTTAGCGTGTAAGCGCCATTTGCTTTGTTTACATGTCAAAAATGATTATTCGGTTCATTCATTTCCGTTGATAAAGTTGTATTCAAAATGTCGCGAATTGAATTTGAGACTAAAGAAAATTCTGCACACTTGGTGCACCGAAAAGGGTGTTACTTACAACCAGATTGCGAAAAGAGTAAATGTTCACCCGGCAAGTGTAAACGCATCATCGAAAAGTTTGGTAAGGAGTGCTCCCTCAAGGATTTACCAGAAGTGGCCGGAAACCCGGCTCCAGCAACCCCGATTTGGACCAAAAAGTTGTGGATTATATTCAACGGAACAAATCTGCCTCTACTCACGATCTAGCCAAGAAGTTCAGGACCAGCATCGGAATGATTCAACGAATCAAGCGCAGGAATGACTTGAAGACGTACAAAAAGCAGAAAGTGCCCAAACAAACTCCGGAACAAAAGTCTCGTGCCAAAACCAGGGCTCGAAAGCTGTACAGCTGCATTTTGGACAATGTCGACCAGTGCATTTTGATGGATGACGAAACATACGTTAAAGAAGATTCAAGAACGCTACCGGGGCCGCAGTTTTATACTAAATCTGTTGGGAACGTGTGCCAACCGCAGATACGACTGTTGCGATGGAGAAATTCGGTCAGAAGGTGCTCATTTGGCAAGCTATTTGCACATGTGGCTTGCGTTCTTCAATTTTCTATACAAAAGGAACTATAAATGCCGAGATTTATCAAAAGGAATGTTTGAAGAACAGGTTGCTACCATTGTATAGAAAGCACCAGTCCCTCCTCTCTTCTGGCCAGATTTGGCATCGGCACATTACGCCAAATCCACTCTACAGTGGCTGACGGAGAATAACATCAAGTTCGTAGAAAAAGACATCAACCCACCAAACTGTCCCCAGTTGCGACCGATCGAACGCTATTGGGCAATAGTCAAGCGTATATTTAAGAAGGATGGTACAGTGTCCCAAAACATGACCGATTTTAAGAAAAATTGGGCAGCGGCATCCAGGAAGTGCACAAAGGTCACTGTGCAGAATTTGATGGCAGGTGTCAAATCAAAGGTACGGGCATTCTACAGAAATGAACATGATGACTAGTTTTTCCGTTTGGATCTTTTGTAAACATGTTAAGCTATAATAATCTGAAATAGTATGTTAATTTTTAACCATGTTTTCATGCCTATTTTATTATTTGGAAGTTTATAACTCCTTTTCGATACACTTTTAGAACAAACGTTTTTGATTCTTACAGCGACCCTAGTGGTCGGATTTGAAAACTTTGACATCTTATGCGTTCCCTATAATAATAACAACATCAGAAGCTTTTTTTCGCGGTGCAGTTTGAACGTGTTTCAGAAAAATACAAAATGGGAGGAGAGAGAAGAAAAATAATGGTGTGCAATCATTTGGAAAACCCTTCGTGGTCTGGACCAAAACTTGCTAAAGTGTTGGGTGTTCCCAGAAATACCATGCAGCGTGTTTTGAAAAAGTACAGAGAAATTTTGTCGATGGATCGCAAGCCTCAAAGCAAGCGTCGGGCGGATACTGTCAACTTCCAGCTGCGGAACAAAGTCTTCAAGAACATTAAGGCGTTTGCCCAACATCTCAGACCGCGATTTGGCCAAACAGTCTTGCACCGCACGCAGTGCCGTGTAACGGTTTCGTCTACGGGAAGGCTTCGAGTCATACCGTGCCTGTTGACAACCAAATAGGGATCAAAAGCAGAACAATGTGGCTAGAAAACTGTATGATCGGATGTTGATAAAATTCAATGGCTGTCTCCTCATAGTTGATGGAAACCTATGTAAAGGCCGATTTCAACAGCTATCGGGACAATAAATTTACTAGGCCTCGGCTCAGGAGATGTTCGCCAAGTTCAAGTTTGTGTTTGCAGATAAATTTGCATCGTACTTGAGATTTGCTATTTTTTGAAAAACGAAAACGGCAACACTGCCAACCGCAACCGATCTGAAGTTTGTTTGTTTTGTTAGCGGTTCTCCATTCGTTTGGTATAATCGGTTGCGCATTTTTCGTTTGGAACAGAGGATTTAACCCTGTTTTGGTGTAATTCCACAGCTCAAAAGTCATTTGACAAAGTGTTTATTCGTGGTAAGTTTAAAGTTTAACATAATGTTTCACTATTTTATCACTAAATGAATATTCAAATAGCAAAAATGAATCAAATCAAACGATCTGAATACCCGCTCGCGCTCAGGAGAGCGTGCTGACATGTTTGAAGAAGGACGCTCTACAAGCTCAAGTTGCTCGGGATTTTTGCATTTCTCGTCAATTAGTGAGCTTCTGGAACAAGAAAAACAAGGAAAGAGGCTACGTCAGAAGTTCCCCGAGGCCAGGTCAACCAAAAGTTACCACTGCGAGGCAGTATCGTTTGATAGCAATGATGTCGAAAGCGGATCCGAGAAGAACTGCTACGGATATCAACAAGGATTTGGCCGAACACCACGGTATAAAAATTCACAAGTCAACCGTCAGGCGTCGCTTGACTGATGGTGGATTGCATGGTCGTCGGCCGAGTAAGACACCACTCATTTCTGAGAAAAACAGATAGCTAGGTTGCTTTGCTGGCTCACCAACATTGGACTCAGGAAGATTGGTCGCAAGTACTCTGGAGCGACGAAAGCAAATTCAATTTTTTTTCCTCCGACAGGATTAAGTATGTGCGCAGACCTGTCAACCGCAGAAACGATGTTTGGTACCAAGTTCCGACTGTTAAGCATGGCGGCGGTAATGTGATTGTATGGGGTTGTTTCTCCCAAAAAAGGCGTTGGTCCATTGGTACGTATCAACGGCATCATGGACCTATGAACTGGTATATCGAGATATATTGAAAAATCACATGCTGCCATGTGCACGAAAGAAAATGCCGAAGAAATGGACTTTCCAACAGGATAACGACCCGAAGCATTGTTTGAAACTGCTGAAGGAATATTTTAATTAAGCACAAATCAAGGTTATGGAGTGGCCAAGTCAAAGTCCTGATCTGAATCCCATTGAACACTTGGGGGGAGAGCTCGGAAGACGAGTACAAACCCGAAACTACTCCAATTTGACGACAGATTTGACACAGATGTCGGGCTGTAATGCAATCACGAGGCTTTGCTACTAACTACTGATGTCAGCCATCTTGCGATTACTGAAAATGATATCATTTTGTGCGAAATGTTGACTTTTCTTTGTTTTTCTCATTTGTCATATTACTTTTGAACTCGATGGAATATGTTATTTTTTGTTTCAAAAACAAATAAACATAAAATATTGTTGAAATACACTCCATTGTCTTTGTTTTTTATTTATACTTGCACTACTTTGAGATTTTCCGGAAAAAGTTTAAATTGAGTAAAGGGCGATACGGTCAAAATTTGGTCAATATCAACTTGACGTATTTCTTTCAATTTTGCATGTAAAACCTAAACACCCCTCATTTTGAAGGTGTGTGTGTGTAGAATGTTGCTCCTATTTTGATTTTGGAATTCACTCTTCAGTTGTCAAAATGCCGTCCAAGCAAGAAGAGCAGCGTATCAAAATTTTGCTCGCGCATCGCGAAAATCCGAGCTACTCGCACGCAAAGTTGGCAAAATCGCTAAAAGTTGCCAAATCAACCGTTACAAATGTAATTAAAGTGTTTGGGGAACGTTTGTCGACAGCCAGGAAGTCTGGATCGGGGGAAATCGAAAACCGGAAGCCGCTGAGACGACAAAGAGAGTTGCCGGTAGTTTCAAGCGAAACTCTAACCTATCTCTCCGAGATGCCGCAAATAAGCTGGGTGTATCGTCTACAACCGTGCATCGAGCCAAAAACGAGCCGGACTATCGACTTACAAGAAGGTAGTGACTCCAAATCGCGATGATAAACAAAATACGACGGCCAAAGCGCGATCCCGGAGGCTGTACACGACGATGCTGACGAAGTTTGACTGCGTGGTAATGATGACGAAACCTACGTCAAAGCCGACTACAAGCAGCTTCCGGGACAGGAGTTTTATACGGCAAAAGGAAGGGGAAAAGGTAGCAGATATTTTCGCACTAATGAAACTGTCAAAGTTCGCAAAGAAATATCTGGTTTGGCAAGCCATCTGTACCTGTGGCTTGAAAAGCAGCATTTTCATAGCTTCCGGGACCGTCAACCAAGAAATTTACGTGAAAGAGTGTTTGAATAAACGTCTGCTGCCTTTCCTGAAGAAACACGGTTGTTCCGTACTGTTTTGGCCGGATTTGGCATCTTGCCATTACGGTAAAAGGCCATGGAGTGGTACGCCGCCAACAACGTGCAGGTGGTTCCCAAGGACAAGAACCCTCCCAACACGCCAGAGCTCCGCCCAATTGAGAAATACTGGGCTATTGTCAAGCGGAACCTAAAGAAGACCAAAAACTGCTAAGGACGAGCAGCAGTTCAAGGCAAACTGGCTTTCTGCGGCGAAGAAGGTGGACAAGGTGGCTGTACAAAATCTGATGGCAGGGGTCAAGCGTAAGGCCCGGCAATTCGGATTTGGAAAAGCGGAAGCCTAACTGAATATTTTTCCTGAATTTTATACTAATTGAACTTGAAAAAGAAATTTAATTTGATTTTTAAATAAACGATTTCACCGATTTACACGCGTTTTCCCTTGACCAAATTTTTTGACCGTATCACCCTTTATAATGATAACGTAAATACTGTTTGTCAAATGACTTTTGAGCGCTACTGTAAATACATGGTTTGGCAACCCGCATAACGAAAAACAATTAGCTATATAGTCAAAACTATATTTCGAATGTAAGATATATTATCACATTTTATGTTATTGTTATCGATTAGTTTAAGCTCATTTTCACCATACAACCTCAACATTAACACATATGGTTAATGTTTGCCATATTGTCATTGAAAGGTTTTTTAATGTCTGCACTCGGCGTGGATTATATACCAACTCTTTGGCATAGAGTACAGCAAAAATTATGTTCGTGAAAATTGCCATTTTTCTATGGTAACCTAACTTAACCGCCTATTCAGCATATTGTTATTTGGCCTCTTACTATCTGACATATTGTTAAAACTACATAGGAGATTGTTAGTTTATAGTTGTCAACTATAAGGGTAAATGTCGTAACAACAACGGAAACGGTAGTTAACAATTAGGGAAAAGGTCCAGAAGTGGTTTGTGATTATGCGGGAAGGCACCTGTAGCTATGGTAAGAAGACCAAAGTTTTAATCACTGATAAGTCATTTAATTCAGAGCTGAATGCGGAACGGAATGGGTCCAAAAGCGAATATTATAATTCATCAGATCCCACAATAGACCTGTCATGTTTTGGCAAGATCTTGCAAGCTGTCATTCGTAAAACAATGCTACAGTGGTATGAAAACAACAGAATTCAGTTTATACCGAAAGAATTCAACCCACCAAACTGTCCCTAGCTCAGACCGATTGAGAGATTTTGGGCTATTATGAAAAGGAAGCTGAAAATGAACGGCAGTGTCGTCAAAAGCATCAATGAATGGAGAACCAAGTGGAATAAGATTGCCAAAACGATGGATGAAAATTGGGTAAATTTTCTGTGAGAAAAAAAGGGACAGTAATACAAATGAAAGAGAGGTAGTTTGAGCGTGCATCATTCCGCACGCACACACCTACAAAATGAGAGGTGTTCAGTTTTTTTTAATTACACGATTAGAAAAAAAGACATCAAGTTTGAGTTGGCCAAAAATTTCATCCTTGATGACTACACAGAAAAAAATCATATAGTCAAAACAACCATTTTACCCGCCTACGTCTATCTTTAAAATTACCATGAAATTTCAATCAAATTTACTACGTGGAAAAATCTTCTACGTTTGTGTTATATTTGACAGACCTCATATTGATGGTTGATCTAATTGCACGCATGCTAAAATCAAATACATTTACAGCCTCATTATCATAAAATGAAAATCATAAAATTTTGCACAGAGAAAGACATCCAGGGGGCGTCAAATTACCCTCTTTCACAAATTCCACAATGTCGAAAAAATACCTGAATACGGACCTGTGAATCACGTAACCGTTTACCATACTCAATGTAAATACTTCCACACAAAAGATGAAAGCGGTGCGAACCCGGCACGGTAACAAACATATTTCCTTCCAAATGTGTGGGGGCTTGCCACCACCTCCTGCGACACCCACCCGACTCTCCCACTCTATGCTGATAACACGTCCCCCGTGGAAGTAAGGAGTCAGAATCGTCGCTTCCGTTTTCCGTTGCAAAACACGCTCCTTGAACGATATAAAGTGGCAACTATGCGCTTCTTCATTTTCCTCGTTTGATACGTTTATTTTAAAGCGTTTGTCGGCTCTCTACGAAATGCTCAGGATGGATTTCCAGAGTTATCGTGTCGTATTTAAGAAAATTACTCGATCGGATTTGGAATCGAACCCAGCGCTTCGGTATTAACGTGCATTTACGCTATCGTCCATAAGGTCCTTTTAGTGAAACTATATGCAATTGTTTCTTCTTGGCTCTCCTTGTCATGAAGAATACAGTGGGGCCTCTTATAGTCCTGTAGCCAATTCTCGCTGATTTTCGATAGCTAACAAGTTTATCGTTGACCCTAACCACATACAAAAATCATTAGGGATGGTACTCCCCACTACACTATAGGTGACCTGACTGTAGTTGTTTGAATTGGTTGAAAGATTTAAAGTGCGAAAGGATTTATACTGAGATCACCTTTGGAATTTATTCCTGCGGTCCGTTATCTCTGGGCGTTTGCAGTTGGGGTTGTGTGCTGTGGAAATTTCCCTAAAGGAGAAACCACCATGCACTTAGCGAGCACGTTCAGTTTAAACTTAAATGTTTGCCATTTCCGATCTGTTTTCGCAAGCGATTGTTTACCAGCGCTTAAAATTGTTCTGCTTGCATGAACCACAATCAAAACGAAGTTGGCGTTGACACCAAATCAATTGTCAAACTGAGCAACCCGGTGGTAAAAATCCTCAACAACAAAGAAATTGTTTTTCGATTCTCATTTCCAATGATTGGAAAAACTCTAGTCCTCAAATCTCATGCTTGCAGTCTAGTGGGCCGATGAGTGTTGCAGATGTCGAATTTAGCGAGGAACAAACAGCCAATGAGTTTTTCTCGATCAAAAATTCAGTGCTTCGTCTTTGGTGTCGACCAAGGACAACTAAGTTAGCATGCAACAACATGTCAATTGAGTGGATGTTATGAGTTATGAATTTTTGGCGTTGAGTGCGTGAACCTCGTTTCATGAAATTCGTTCACTTTATACACACAAAAGTTTATCTCCGCCCCAGGAGTTCCAGTGCATCAGATTTGAGGATGATTTCCCAAACACTGCTCCTTTCCAAGAACCAGTGGGAAAATGAACAATCATTTCTTTATTTCCAGTCGCGGCAACCAGCAGAGAGCAAACCGATGTTAAGTCCCCCCCACGTCTTTTTCACTTTTCTTTTAAGAGTGTCGACCATTTTCCGACGCAGAAGAAAAGGCAGGGCAACCGATCGGCTGAAAGGCACTTTGTTGCTTTATCGAAAACTTATTGCCTTCCTATAGAGTAAGCAAACTCGGCAAACTCGGCAACAGAACCGACTTTTTATTCCGGGAAACTTTACGCTTTGATGCGGGAATACGAGTGGAGAGTTAATCAATAAATTGCTTCGGTTTTCGGGAAATTAAATTTTGGCGAACATTTTCGGTCAATGAGCCCACTGTAAGCTGACAGACAGAGGACTATAATGCAACCCAAAGGCTCACATAAATTATTCTCTTTGAAATGGATTTTCCGGCTTTACAAATTTACGACGAATCTAATTTGTTTGCCTTCTTGGCGTGGGTTGTGGAAGTTGATGCGGTGCGTGGGGGCGGTGCTTTTCCGCCCATTGGTTTCTCGGTGTGTGTGGCTTTTTGTTTACCGCCACAGCTTCGTTGCATGCGAATGAAATTTTAGCTGGCGAATGTGAGATTGTTCTTGGAGAGCGAGCTTTCATTTTCAGTTGGTTACGAGCAGTTATTTGTTGAGGTGCACCATACTCATGCTTCGAGCACGATGAGATTCTTCGTGAGGGCTGAAATTGGATTAGATTGCTCTGAAAACAATCATTTAGATTAATTTCATACTAAGATAAAATTGTGTTAAGGTAAAATTGGTTGAGGTTAATGTGCCTTTTTTAGATAACAATCAAGATTTTGCAACCATTTTCAGCGCCCTTTATTTTTACGTTTATATGTATGTTTTATGTATGTAGGAAGCCACCATCTTAGCGTTGGACTTACCCTGCATGCGGTTACGCTTGACAGAAAGATCATGTTTTGTTACCGTTCTAAATTCAAGCTTACAAACAGCGACACTCACGCGAAACCTGCGGGAGTATGAGAATTTGAGAATATCCTTTCAGCAGTATGATCCAATAAAACGAATAACAAAATACGTAATTCAGCTAAGCTTTACTCTATAAAAATTATTCTACTGGGTTATTTTTAATATACTATTGAATTTTAATTAATTTCATTAATTAAAATCACTCATAGAACTCATGAGATTACATATGGAAACTGCAAGACAAAGAAACGAAACAGCTTATTGAAAATTTCGATATACTATTTTTTATATGACATATAGTTGCAGATCATCCATGGAATTCTCAAGTTTTGTAAAATAATATTCAATTGTATTTATTACATCAATGATTATATAGATTGAAAGTCAAGGTAAGAACAACGATCTTTCCTATATTTTTTCTTTCTAAATAATTGTCACCACTTTCATTATCACCCACGTTTATATCAACAAGTAAGACGAACACAAACAAAGTGAAAAGCGGTAAAAACCTTGTTGCAGAATACCCCAACTAAGAGGCCACCCTTTGAAGGCAATGAATCATGCAGCAGATAAATCCAGACAACGACGGCAACTGATACTTCCTGAGGGCAGCTGTATTGTTTTTTTTCTGTGCTCACTCGATCACTCACGTCGCGAACAATAGATAATCGGAATTAAAAAATGCGCTATGCCCGATAACAAAGCAATTGGTGGAGAATTACTGATCGACTTCAAACATGCTAGCTGTAGTTTTATTGTTCTTTTTTTGTGCGCACTCGATCACACGCCACTGAACAATAGTAAACCGAGACAAAAGATAACGCGCTAAGCCCGGTAGCAAAATAGTGGGCAGCAACGTATTGATGCTCATCGCTGTTTATGTACACATATCTGAAAATAACCGTTCGATAATCGTTCAGTTTTTAAAAGTTGACCTTGAGCATGTTCTAGATTAACCGCACGTAATCGTTTGCAGGTGGAAATGACCTACCTACCAACTTCGAGTGTCTCCGATTTTATTGAAAATGTACACTCGTTTTACCACGTCAGAAAGTTTTATCCACGGCCGAAAAAAATATGTTCGATGTGTTATGTCTGTTTGTCTGTAATATGAATGTTAATAAATTAACGGAGATGGATTAATAAAAATATATAAACATTTTCATAAAAAAAACTCGAGTTGTTACGGTCTTTGGTGATAATTTTTGATGCTGCTGATCGAAAATAATGCAGAAAAAAATGCAAAACTACCAAATTTTAAAAGATTTTTTTCCCTAAAGGGTACAAACAATTTCACATAGATCTTGTAGATGGAAGTTTGTACTTTCATTTCACGGACTCTGTGTTTGCAAATATTTGCAAATAAAGGAATAAGATATCTTCCAAAAACTTATATTTTTTGCACTTAAACCCCAACAACTTTTCTAATACAATAAATAGCAACTATCTTGTATCTTCAAAATGTGCGTCATTTTATACCCTAAAAATCATCTATGCAGAATTTTCAAATTCAATTTGAAATAAAAAAGTTACAGCAAAAAACTGTTTTTTCAAGTCCCACCTAAGGAAAGTTAGAAAAACTGTTATAAAACGATACGTAGATGAGATAGAATTAAAAATTTTTCACCAAAGTTTCATTAAATTAAAATATCTACAATTTTGTTCAAGCAAAAAATCCTCTAAACCATAAGAATAAAAAGTTGAAAATTTTATTATGAACATAAAAGCGACCACCCTAGTCACAACCCAAATCAAAAGATAGATCTTATTTTAAAAATCAAGTCTCTCCAAGACACTATCTGCCTAAAGATAATGGTTTTCGAGTCATCGATTTTTGTCGTGAAATTTGTCCATTCGGACCATAGTGGCACGGAAGCAAAACAATTTTGGAATCAAGAGTCAGTTTTAACAAAGGCGTAAGCATTTTGAATAGCACTTCAACTAGTTATTTGTAGCTCGAAAACTTTTGGTTGTACAAAAAACTGTCTAAAAACAAGTTGTGGCCCAATGTGTGAAGGATGTGAAACAAATGTACACTAAAAAAATGAACAAATTCCGAAAAAAAATAAAAAATGAACACAAAACTTTAAATATTTTTGGATTTTTCATATGTTTTGACTGTAAATATATAAAGTTACTACGCAAATTTTAACGAAGATTTCAGGATAGAGAAATGTCAGGAAAAAATGTTCTAGAACATCAACTTTTGGGGTTTTTCCTCGGGTATTTCTCAAAATTTTAGTATTTGCGGAAACAAACGTATTCTGCGTTAGGAAGACACTGATGAGTGAATTAACCAAACACTGGTGGCTGGTAGTTTGGCGCGGAAACGTGGCACATCACGCCACGTAATTGCACTAATCAAGGCAAAGCGACATATTCTGTTAGATAAGCACATTTAGTCAATAAAACGGTAGAGCACACGAGGCTCTACCTCTTTTCACTGCAGTAGCTTGTAAGGTGTTAGTACTAAATTGTGCTCTAAGTAAAGTTTGTGTTTTTTCAAAAAGCGAACTCAAAAGAAAGATCCCCCGACTCTGATGTTTAAATCTGATTTTTGAAGTATTTTCAATTTTTTAGTACTCATGATGGTCTTCGTTAGAGCATTCGTTTTAGAGATATGTTCGATTTAATTTTATCATATTCGAATAATATACGAAAATACGACCTTTTCATAAACTATTCACATTTCTTAGGTAACTTCAAGCTAACAAAACGTTTTCGAAATGTTTATTAAGCTTCCTACAACTCTCTTTTTGACAGCAAGATAGTTCAAAAGATTTGGGGTGGAATGGTTCAAACAGTATTTTTAAATTTTCGTTTAACATATGCCTATTTTCCTTCTTGTAGTATACTTCATACATTGTGTGTAAAAATTGAAGCTCTTACGTCAGTTTTGGAGAAAACTTCAGGGTGGAGACATCTGATTTCACTTCAGTGTCTCTAAAGTCAACTTTCAACGAATTTTTCAAATCTCAACTTTTTGCCAAAATAAACGTTAATTTTTTGATGATATCTATTAAATGAAACATAATAGTTATTTTATTTTAATTTAACAGAGTGAAATTGATTCATTTTTGACTCACAACAGTTGCCTCAGACGGTTTTTAAGAATTTCTGTTGTAATTATAGGATTTATTAGGATGTCAAACATTGCAAGAAATTTACATACCAGGAGGATTGCAATGTTTTTTGTTTTGCTTCCACTATAGTGTAATACGATGGGTTAAGATTAATACCCTGCTCCATGGTTGTAATTCGTACGTCCATGTATTGTGCCTTTCTGAAATCTTTTCGACATAAGAAGCCGATTGTCGGTGGTAAATTTTGATTTTATTTCCCAAAGGCGGTTCCGCTGCGTTCTTCGGCAGTTTTGCAGAATTGTTTTAGTTTCCTTTTCCGTGAATTTTTGGAGTCACATTTCCGCTCAGCCAACTATCGTTTTCTTTTTCAAAATGCGTGCGCTTACGGGAATATATTATCCAACGTGAAATAAAAGAAGTATTTCAATCTTCATTCGCTTTTGAGCACTCGCTCACGGAAATACGTGTAAAGTTTGGCAACAAATTCTTGACAGCTTCTTCAGCACTGTTTCCATCAATCCATTCTCTTTCCGTGGAACTTCCATTCCCCCTCATAATAACCGAATGAACACAATCCGTTGCTGTCAAGAGTTCTGTATAATGTTAGAACACTTTGATTTGCAGCAGCTACCGATTTAATTTACCATGTGATCTCATCAACAAGTTCTAACTAGTGTAACTGTGTTTCTTTTCGAACATTAGCTACAAAACAGCACTTCTAGTTTTCTTTTAACATGTACAGGCTCAATGAAATTAACTTTACAGAGCCAAGTTTTCGTTTTACATTTACATTAAATAAAAAAAGGCAACTTATAACTAAGTTAAATTGATAAAACCGATTACTCGCGGTTGTCTCGAGTTTAATAGGATTTAAAATTTTAAGAATGGGAAAAAATAAAGAGGGAATTTCAGACAAAGTAACAAAATAATAGTTCTCTGATACAAAGAACTTCAAATTACAATACAAATTAAGAAATTGAACGTTTTTCAAATAAAAGAAAAAGTAATCTCACACACATACACACAGGCACACATATACATACACACGCGCGTAGTCCTCAAAAATTTAACCTAAACATGAAAGTTAATCAAACTACAACCTAAGATTACTGTTAGTCAATAACACATAAATAAGTTTCACCAATTCCAATCGCGTGCAGCCAAAATATCTCAAACCGGTACCGGTACCTCGAGCCCGAAGGGAACCATAAATCACAGATCTGACTCCACGATTCTCAGCGCAAAACTAAATAACGTAATCTGCGTCCTGGTAACCTTGTCCACATTCACAGAGATTGCTGTCTCCCAGCCCAACATGGAATAAATGAGCGTTCAAAGAATAATGATTATCCGCTTTCTCATTGCCTGGAATTGAACAATGAGATGGGATCCATACAAAGGTGATGATAAAATAACGCGATGATAAAGCATTTAGAAGTTCCTGTATTTTCATGAGAAAATACGAGGAGTGCTTTACCGGCCTCAAGGAGCGAAAAGATCTGAAATTATCCATGAAAATGAAGTACTGATCCGGTGTTAATGAGGCAACGATTTCTATCGTGAAGTGTATTGCCGCTTATTCTGTGACATATACGGAACAAGGAGCTTGAAGTTTACGATTGGCGCTATAATTTTCATTAAATATACCAAAGCCGGCGGACTCCACCATAAAAGACCCGTCAGTGAAGAACGATTTAATGGAATCAACTTGGCCAAACTTCGCAGCAAATAGCACCGGAGCAATCATAGAACGATGATGCTCTGGGATGGATAAATCAAAAAGAACCGAACTGCAAAGGTCGGAGGAGCAAACACGATTGGGAATTTTCGGCGTGTTTCCTGTGTTATGTACAAATGGTACAAATTCATGAAGCGAGTTTGAGCACTTCTAACTGAAGCGGTTGAGTTGCTTTGACAAAACGGCAAAATAATTTAAAAGCGAAATTACTCATCAATAATATAGGAAACGCTTGTAAGATGGAACACGATCCGTTTTTTGCTCGTAACATGTATAATTTTTATTTGTTCGAGTTTTTTTTCGAAAGAAGAACTAAAAGGCTCCAAGTTTGCCCACGGAACTGATTATTTATAGTCATCAAAAAAATTATGGCCTTTTTTCGAAATCCATCCAAAAAGTCAGCCACTTCCAAAAAATGTATTGTTATATTTCTCATTTATTGTTGATTCCATGGCATTTCCAAACATAAAAAATATCATTCATATGTTTTAAAATAAAAAAAATGTGTTCCATCTTTCAAGCCTAACAGTGTTCCATCTTACAAAAATTATGCCATGAACACAAAACTTCAAAAAATTATTTCACTTCACGATTTGTTTGGAAATGCTTTTGTAGCATAAAAATAAACCAAAAATGCTAGCCAACACAAATGTTAACTTTTCGACATCAATGGGTATTCACTCCAAAAGCAAATTAAAATTGAAGAATAGTAAAAAATGAGGTTAACACTTGTCAGCGCGATAGTGTTGTCGCTGTGAATGTCAAAAGTGGCGCTGTTCCATCTTACAAGCCGTTCCTCTATTGGCAGTAGAAACCTTTTTTAGGCCAGTTTTCCTTAGATAGCTTAGCCAGACATGTGTTGAAATTTGCGCGAAAAGTGTAAGCGACTTCTCAAGAAATGTGGAAAAGCAGTTGTTAACGGACGTTCGTATTTTTCTCTTATCAATGAGTTTCCAATGTCCTTGAAATTTCTTAAATA
>JASCZW010009762.1:0-40486 GCA_034211315.2 Aedes japonicus
TAATTGATTCGTTGATGTGATGCTTAGGAATATTTGTATCCCAAGTAATAAGCCATATTTATGCTAAGGTTCAATTAAAAAGATCCTCAATAATGTTTGACTCGAGTTGGTGAGAAGAGCCAACATAACAATAGAATGTACAATCTAATCCAAATAGAAAATTCTCTACTATTTTCATGATCTTAAACGCTCTAAATGTAGATAACCAACCGTGGTCTCATGGTTGTGTGATTTTCGAAAACTAATCGCACGAGAAAAAGAGGCACGTAACGAGCAAGATAGGTTTATCACGTAGAAGACGACTGGGGACCATGAACTATGGACCGAATACAATTGAGACAACTTCTGAATACATCAGAGGCCGACCCAGCCTTGGTGTATTGGTAAGGTAATTAACGCCTCTGGATACGATTTTTAATATATCCAACCATCTGTTTCGCTGACGTCGTGGACATTGTCGGAAGAACATTCCAGGTAAAGCTATGTCCATTTAGAATCCAGAATAATAAAATCATCTGTATTTCGGTACCGGATTGACGTACAAATAAGTTTGATGCATTAAACCAAAGGTAATTCACTGTACTTTAAAATAACAATACAAATCATTTCTCTTCGTTTTAATGAAAATTCGCACTTTATTCTTTATTCCTCCCATAAAACGCTGCACACCTCCGGAGTTAACTGCCTTGGCACATTTGTTCTACATTTTGGTCATCTGAGTCGCGTTCCTAGTCGTTTTTTCATTTTTCTTAAGCTTCCGCTTCATTTTTGACCAAAATCTCACGATGGGCCGGAACTGCGGGCAGTTGGGTGGATTTACGTTTATCGATGAAATCTAACTTCCCGGCTGTAGTGGCAACTTGCCAAAACTTCACGGGACCTTTACGGGTTTTAATGAAAGGTAAAAGGGTATGTGTCTCGATAAAAATGGCACACACACATATACTCATCAAAATTAAACTGATTATCGGATTTGTTTTATGTCGAATCTCCGTCTCCCATCCCGAATGCCGCACCTTCCTTTTCACTCCACCCATCAGATTTTGTTGCAACCGATTTTCCCAGTGTTTTTGTTGTTTTACCCAAATTTTCTTCAATTCTAGCTCTGTTTTATAGTTTTGGGATGCTTTGCAGAAGTTCCGTTTTCATAATTGCCCAGAATTTTTCAATTGGACGAAGTTCCGGTGAATTTGGTGGGTTCATATCCTTTGACACAAAATTGACTCCGTTGGCTCGAGTACCACTCAATACGTTTCGAGCGTAGTGGCAGGATGCTAGATCAGGCCAAAACAGTGATTGAGTCCTTCTGTGCTTCTTAATGAATAGCGAGAGACGCTTCTTGAGGCGCTCTTTCCGTGTAAATCGCACCGTTTATTGTTCCGGAAGTGATGAAGGGAGACACTTGTTTCACCACATCCGCAAATCGCCTGCCAGATTAGAAACTTCTTTGCAAATTTCGATAGTTTCTTCTTTCAGAACATCCTCCGGAACATCGAACTTCGACTTGGCAACGAAATATTCTTGCCCGGGAAGTTGACGAAAGTCGGCCTTGACGTATGTTTCGTCATCCATCACGATGCAACCGGTTTGGTGAGCAGCTTCGTGTAAAGTTTCCGGGCGCGGGTTTTCGCAGTGATGTTTTGTTTTTCATTCCGGTTTGGGGCTTTTGCGCTTTGTAAACATGTAACCCAGCACGCTTCATGGTTTTCTGCACAAAACCGACTGACACCTATGAACTTTTTAGCGACATCTCGAATTGACATGTTTCGACGGTTCTTGAATTGTTGTACGACTTTCCTGGCCATTTTACTGTCCATTGGACCACATTTACGACCACTCCTCCTTCCTTCCTTTGGACACTCAGACGCTCCTTGAAGGTTCTTATTACACGAGACACAGTTGTATTTGCAATTCCAAGCCTTTTAGCAATCCACCGGTGGGACGCCCCTAGATTTTGATTGTGAGTGCACACGAAATTTTCTCACGGACAATTTCTTGTTTTCGACGACATGACTGGACCTACTGAATGTATAACTATGAAACTTGGCAGATGTAAATAATACACTATGGATAAGATCTACTCAAATTTCTAGGTTTTTTACTCATACGATTCAAAAGTTACAGAAGATTTTCTGTGTGCCATTTTTATCGAATACACCCTTTAGTACGCGGTAATTGAGGCATTCTTCCTTGTCAGCTTTGAGTCCATCGTCTTAGTCGTCACAAACACTTTGGTCTTCGCTCCATATCGCTTGCCAATCATTTTTTGTCAAATTTGTCCATAGAAGCAAACCTAAACTTCGCAGGAACATCTCCTCGTGCCGTTTATAGAATTTTTGGCCAGGAAACTGTCCGAAATCCATTTTGACGTCGGTTTCATCGTCGATGAGCAGGCATCCTTGATTCATCGTCAAAGCCTGCTGGTACAATTTCTGAGCTCATGTTTTGGTGACAAAACTTTACTTCAACGTTCTGTTTGGTTGCTTGCTGGCTCGATAAGAACGATATCCTGCTCGCAAACGGATTCTCCGAACGGTACTGCGAGAACCAGCGTATTTTTGTGCGATTTCATTATCTGATAGTCAAGGGTTTGCTCTGGCGGTTCTCAACACCTTCTGGTTCAGCTTGCGGTCATATGTTCCACACACGAAGCTTACCTTGAGGCACTCTATCCACGCTCTTTCACTTCTTGAAACGGTTGATTTGGTGATTTACAACGTTTTTGTGATTTTTATTGCGGATCACGTTGGATTATCAACTTGGGTGTGCAGATTTTGTTCTCTCCTCTCGGCTTCCATCTGGAATAACTTTTGGCTCACTGCACGAAAAACCGTGAAATTTGTACCACAGAAAGTGGGCGTCTAGGTTAACAAACCGTTGTAAAAGAATTCTTCAGCGGTCACTTTACGTGCCGCTGCAACATAATAAGTGATTCCGGATTCTAACTGGAAAGAATTTTAAAACGTGAAGCAGCAAAGTTTGGATGAAAAGTGAATTGTGTAGAGCTGGTAAGCCGAATGCCATTAAGCAGAACGCAATTAGGCCAAACGCCATCGCGCCAAACGTCATTTGGCTGAAGGCCAATAGGCTGGATGAGTCATTAGGTCTAAAGCCATTATGCCGTATGGCTATTAGGCCATGTTACGACAAGTAGTAGATTAAACTTAATATTTCATGAAATTTTGTCGATCTGAAAGTATTCCTTCTCTAAATCATGATCAGTTCTTTCTAATTCGAACATTTCAAATCTGCTTACATGTGATAAGGAAGGTTAATCTTACTATTCGTTGAAATCTTTGAGAGATGAAACCAATAAACTTGTATCGGAGATTTGTTTGTACTTTTAATCAAAAGCAGTTCTTTCTTATTTCAAATGTCACATACTGTTTGCAGAAGACAAATATTAGTATATTTTGGAATTCTTAGAACATGAAAGCAATGAACTGTCAGGTGAGCTTTCTTCTTTCGATCATGAGCAGTTTATTTAATTCAAAGTTTTTTATTTAATGAAACGCATATCTTTATGAAAGATCGGTTTAATATTTCTTGAAATCTTTTGGGACATGAGAAATAAATTATCTTTTATGAGCAGTTTATGACACATAATTATAATTAGCAGATCTTTAATTTCAATGAACAGCTTATAACTTAAAAGCTTTTCTTCAAACCGAAACTGTTCTTTATTTACTCAAATTTGCCTACAGTTAACGTTAGAACATAGTATTTCTTGAATTCTTTGGTTCTCACTGCCACAGAGTGAATTCTATCGTATTCATACACTGTCAATCTAAGAATTTGACTTAGAAATTCAACCTTTAAGACCATCGAACTTTCATCAGAGATTTCTCCTTCTATTGAGGATAAGTCTAGGTTCTTCAAATTTTAAATTTTTTATTTCCTGACATGCCTTGTTGAAGATTGAACTTGGTATATTTTGTTATATAAGGAAAAAAAATTAATGAAATTACAATAGAGAATTTTTCCATGATTCAATTTTCCATCTGTAGTAGTTCCTCTTAAATTCAAAAGTACCAATCAGCTAATGTTTGCATTAAAAAAAATGGACAATTTTTTTTCATGGGTTTACCTTCATCCGCACTATCGAAACTACCCATGTAGCATCAATCATAGTAACCCATGAGTCAGCAGACAAAATTTGACTCTATCAGTCGAACTCTAACCGTGATGGTAAAAACAGTGAAGCAACTCCGTTCAGAAGTGTGCGCGTTCAAAGAACGTCTACCCGCCGCGTTGAAAACGGACACCGTGCGGCACTTTGTGGACGTCGGATGCGCTCGGTCCGGCATCTTCAACATGCTGGCACTATTAGGTAACAATCAGAGCATCGAAAGAATGCCCGGTTCCAGATGACCGACGACCCTGAGCGACAAGATGCTCCAAAGGATGCTGAAAAGGAAGACCGAGGGAAAAGTGGCTTGAACGGGAGGTCGGTTCAATCGGCCAAACAGTGAAAAAGTACCTGGCGAACATGAACATACATGTCAGGAAGCGGAAGTCGCGTCCACTGGTTTCAGAGCTGCAGGCAATGACGCAGCGGCAGCGGCTGAATAAGATGGTCAACTCGATTTTCCCGGCGAATCGCGACGTGGCGGTGGTGATGGACGACGAGACCTATCTCACCCTGGATGGCAACGACAGGCAGGGCGCTTCATTTACTTCCCCCACGAAGGAAGTGAGCTCCGAAGTGAAGTTCATTTCACTACCAAGTTCCCAAGAAGGTGCAGCTGTGGCTGACAATCAGCGAGAAGGGGATGTCAAAGCCGCTCTTCTTTCGCTCTGAACTGGCCGTGAACGGGGAAATTTATAGTGCGGAATGCCTGCCGCAAGTTGCGTCGTTCATCACGAAATAATATGAGGACGAAGACGCGGTGTTCTGGCTGGATCTGGCGTCGGCCCACTACTCGAAGCGCTCGTTGGAAGAGGTGGAGCGGTTGAATATCGATGTGATACCCAAGTCGGCGAACCCGCACAACGTCCCCCAACTGCGTCCCATCGGGAATATCTGGGCAGTTGGGGGCCAAACGGAAGCGTAAGATCCACTCCAGGAATTTTGTCGCGATAACTGAGGAGGAATTGATAAATAAAACGACGGAAGAACTCAAAAACACGCCTACACGCATGTTTTTGTCCGCCATTGCGAATGTTCCGGTTAACTGTCCGAAAGCCGCTTGCAAGGGCGTAGAATATTTTGCAAGTAAGCTTAAGTAATTACCTTCCATGGGAAATTTATCAAAAGCAATGAGCTGTCTTAGCCGTCTTTTATCACCATCCGAAGAAAGTCATTTTTCTAATGCAAACATCAGTGAAAGATGTTATGACAACTTGAGAACCTTCATCAAACCTGTTGGCTGCCATGAAAACCAGCATACGGCCAAATGGCTGCAGCTGTCAAACTTCACTGTGATATCGTGGTTGTTTTTTGTTGTTCTGCTTTATTTGATTCTACGCTTTTTTGATTCATTTAGCAGTAAATAATATTTAAGGAAAAAGTTCTAGTGTTGCGGAAAATATTGTTTAAGGGGAACGTCCATTAATTATGTCACGCAAAAATTGACTTTTTATAACCCCCCACTTTCTTGTCACGTTTTTTTGATGGACCTTCATTTTTTTGTATGGATCGTCACGTTTTCCCACCCCCCCCCCCTTCTTCCTCCTTACTGCGTGACATTAATAATGGACCTTCCCTAATAACAAAATATCCAAAACAAATTGAGTTTTTTTTACAGCGCATCATGCATCATGCAGCCAAACATTGATACGCGTCGGAAATTATGCGAGTTTACAACAACAAAAACTAAATTAAAACAAACATATTCCAAAAATTAATCATTGTTTTCCTGAAAATTGAGACTGTCTAAAAGATTGCTTAAATTGGTCTCCGATGTTCAATTCATTTGCAATACATGTAAATGTTGGTGGTTTTATTTTTTCACATTTCAATTTTGTCTCATATTTCAATTTAACGATTGGAAAAAATCACAGTTTTGCCAAAAAGCCAATTTTTCTCCACAATGACTGATATAAAACTATTTGGTCATGTTTTTTGCCGTTTTAAAACAACATAAATTCTCTCAACGAAAATTTTCCGTTGAATGCATTTACGAGAGGTAAAATTGATGTGAAATGCTTTTTCAACTGACCATAATAAGATAATATGAATGAGTCCTAAAACGGCATTTGAAAGTTGGCTTTTAAAGACTGTATTCGATGAAATTTGGACACACAAAATAAATCATCAAAAATTTTCCTTGAGCCCGATTCTTTTCAAACTTTCTGGAAATAAAGAACTTATAAATGGTTAAGTTTTGACATCATTGGTTTATTGAACCTCTTCTCCCAACCCAAATGCCCGCACCTTTGCCTTGACCCCTTTCATCAAATTTTGGGCAATGATAGGACCGACTTGCTTACTTAATTTTAACCACTTAGTTCAAGTTCATTTTCTATCAGTTTTGGAGTTTTAACGAGCTTTGCCTTCATGATTGGCCAAAATTTTTCAATTGGGCGATGTTCCGGACTGTTTGGAGGGTTGACGTCTTTTGGGAAGGTCCATTAATTATGTCACGCTGTAAAGGGAGAGGTTTCGAAAAACGATCCATCATAAAATTGAAGGTCATACAAAAACTGACAAGGGGAGGGGGTGTAAAGTCAATGGTGCGTAATTAATGAACGTTCCCTTTGGTACAAAAACATTGTATCTTGTACCAGTCTAAACGGGCCGGGCATAGTGGCAAGATGCCAAATCCGGCCAAAACAGTGTCAGGCCATCGTGAGATCTCAAGAAGGGCAGAAGTCGTTTTTGAAGGCATTCGTCCTTGTAGATTTGTCCGTTGACGGTCCCAGAGGTGATGAAGCGCTGACTCATTTTGCCACATCCGCAGATCGCTTGCCAGACAAGGATTTTTTTGGCGAATTTCGACAGTTTTTTCTTCCGTACACTCTCCGGAACGGCCAACTTAGAGGTGGCGACGTAGTGTTCCTGTCCTGGCATTTGTTTGGTGTCGGCTTTAATGTAGATCTCATCGTCCATCACAATGCAGAACGGTTTTGTGAGCCACTTCCTGTACAGTTTTCTTGCACGAGTTTTGGCCACCGAGTTCTGTTTATCGCTCCGGTACGGTGTCTTCTGGACCTTGCACACATGTAATCCAGAGCGTTTCATTATTTTCTGCACAAAACAAACTGAAACTTTCGCCTTTTTCGCAACATCCCTGATCGAAATGTTGGGATAACGCTTAAATTGGTTCAATACCATCCTGGCCTTCTCCGGATTCGATGTGCCACGTTTTTTGCCACTACCATTTTTCCGCTTGGTTGTCTTACGGTCCTTGAACATTTTGATCACATGAGATACGGCTGAATGTGCGATTCCGAGCTGTTTTCCGATCCATCGATGAGAAGCGTTTGGGTTTTCGAAGTGAGTGCCCAAAATTTGTTGGCGCTTCTTCATTCGAAGCCATCACTGAAATCACTCGACCGATTTTCACGAAACTGTTGACAATTGACACAACACAATGAAATACATTCAGTTAAAATTTCAATAAGTTTTACCAACACGCTAAAAAGTTACGAACAATTGCGTGTGTCCAAATTTCATCGAATACAGTCTTTATTGGCAATGTTTCTTGGGAGATGTTATTTTCAGATGCTCCTGTTTACAAGCAAAAATAATTTCAACGAAAAAGCACGTAATTGAAATGCTCACACTAATGTCACGTTCTTTCATAATCAAATTAAAAGCCCAAAATTTCGGGAAAAAACGGTTATTATTTCAAACTACTGAGGTTGCAAAAACCCTTACTGTTGCTTCCCACTAAATAATAAACGACTTGTGCATCCCTTCCGGTGCCACCTCAACCGTAAATTTCTCACAGAATTAACCCACACTTTCTTAACAGCATCCCTCTTGATTCGTTTCAAACCCTTCCTCCTGGACAAAGCCAAAGCACAGCGCCAACACAATGTGCGTTAAGACGACGTCCCCAGCGGAACCAGCAACCGTAAAACCTTGCTCATGGGTCCTTATCTATCAGGCGTCCTCCCATCTCCTTGGTCTACAATGGCAAGATAATTTATTGAAACTGCCGTACGTCTATTTTTGCATACCACTTCAGTAACGTTTGCTCACACGGTTATAAAAGGCAAACCGAACCACTCGAGCTTCAAGGATAGAAAATCCGTTCCGGTTTGTTCCATTCGGAGACCGATCTGATTCGTCGGAGAAAAGGGTTCATTATTGAAACATTTTTATTACCACCACACGCAGCTGCCCTATGAGAAATAATTTATTGGTAATTGGAATTTTATTGTCTGACTTTTATCTAGCCCTTATTATCGGTAGAAGAAGGTTCGGTTTGTGCTACCTGTATTTACGATGGGCGATGGGTTTAAGTTCTTTGAGAAAGGTGTAGAGATACTTAAACAGAGAAGTAAAGCCTGCGGCCCCAAAAAATGGTCAACAGAGCTGACAGATCTGACCTTTTGTTAACGAGTGGGAGGCGTTTGTGTGACAAAGAGGAAAAAGGGGTAGATAGGGAAATCAACTCCATTATTCTGCGAAGTGATCGAGGGAGCTGCAAAATGATTCATTATTCATGAACTTTCCTGGCAATTTGTTTCGAATCGCCCCACATCAGACTGGAAATGGCTGCTTACACGTAGGACGTGCTGCCATTATGGAAATTCGAGAAACGATGCGCCAACGGCTGCTATCCGATGGAATCCGGTGTTTATCCGAGGGAAAACACTTCAAATTTAATTTGCGACTTGATTTTTCAACTGGACTGATATACAACCGGGAGGCGTCCACTTGGGGAGGTTGTTGTCGTGATTGCTTTTCGAATATTGCTAGATGGGGGCAAAAGTTGCTTCATTCGCATCATTAACCCTTCGGAACGGACCGAGTGTACGGCTTGTTGGAGCATCCAGTGATGAAGGGTTGCTCGTTAACGGTGGGAATCTGTACGGTTGATTGAGTTGGGAAACTTTGACGAATTGGTGGGGATGAGATTTAGTTTTGAATTCGGGGAAATTTGGGGTCGATATCTTTCCAACTGACTATCTAGGTGTATGGATGTTTTGAGGGATAACGATAGGTGGCAACACATGTTGGGATACGCGTGTGCTAGATGTGTGACATCTTAAAATTTGGGTGAAATCGATCTGTCTGGTGACTTGGTTAAAGATTTTTTCACTTCAAAACTATTTTTGTTTATCTTTTTCTACCATCGCGATTTCGGAGATGCAAATCTTTATATTTGATGTAAGGAGATTGCTGTGAGTTACATCGGAATGCTTGCTGCAAGTATGTACACTTATGCATATTATTGTCAAATCCATGGCTATTGTAAACATTCGGATTTACATCCTAAAATTAGGTAGATTAGCTTGAATCAAGGGTGAGTCAATAATTATTGCCACAGTTTCAAAAAATCCGTAACTATTTTCATAACCGAACGAAATTGTCTAAATATTGCCAAGTTCTCTTTAGAGTATATTGTTTACATGCGCTCACTTGTGCAGTTTTCAGTGTGATTCCGGTCGAGATTGAAGAAAATCAGCAAACAGGTGAAAGGATTTTGTTCACGTAATGCAGAGTCCATGGTTGATGCATCTTGCTTTGGGAAGAGTGATGAATTAAGCCTGTCCACCTTAAATTTCGGACAACAAAATAATAGCAGCAAAACAAATTACATATAATTCAAAAAAACCGATTGTTTATCTCGCAATAATAGAGTTATATCGACATAAGAAACAGTTGATCCTTCTCTCTGTAAAATTCTCGAACTTTCTGTGGTACACCCGCCATCAGGTTCCGTGCGGTATCCTTAGATACGCCCGCCGTGGCGATTCTTCATATTGTCTTGAAATCATCGGTACCTTTTGCTTTCTTCATAGCATCGAAGAGTTTCCGCTTAACTAGAGCCCAGTATTTCTCTTCTGGATGATGTTGTGGACAGTTTGGTGGATTGGCTGTTTTTGACACGTATTTGACCTCTTGTTCCTTATTCCAGGACGGATTTCACATAGTGACAAGAAGCCAAATCAGGCCAAAACAGAGCTGGAGAGTCGTTGCTTCTGATAGACGGTAGCAACCGCTTTTGCAGACATTCTTTCTCAAACACATCCTTATTGATAGTGCTGGTAGAGACGGAACTTTTAGATTTTCGATCACAACTACATATGGCCTGTCAAATCAAATACTTCTTCGGGAATTTGGACACCTTCTTTTACGGAAATACTCAGCAAAGGCGTTTCTTTGCATTGTGGTATGACAAATCAGACCCGGAAGCTGTTTGAGGTCTCCGAGTACTTTTGTATCGTCGTCCATTATGGTACAAGAAAATGTTTGCAAAAAATTTGTGTAAAGCTTCTTAGCATGACTTTTTGCAGTGAAATTTTGCTTATCATCACGGTTGGGCACCTTTTTTTAACTTTTTTCGCCTTCAGTCCTTTCCTCTGTTTCACTTTTTGTACGCATAATTTTGACTCCTCAACTTTACGAGCCACATTCCATGCAGAAAAATTTGGTTTTTTCTCAATAATCGCTACCACTTTAACGTCCATTTGTCGGGAGCATCCCTTTCGATTTGTTCCACTTCCAACCTTCCAATCCACAGTCAAGCGTTGGTGAAATGATTTTCACACAAAAAAAAGTACCTTTCGGTAGATTTAGTTTTTTGGCAAGATCGCGTACCGATAAATGTGACAAAAATGTAAACTTGTTCTACCACGAAATAAAATGGAGAATTTCAGCTGTCGTATATGTGAAACGTTTCAGCAACCCGTGAAATAATTCAAAATCTGCACTGAAAGAAAAGTGTCCGAAATTTAACGTGGACAGGCTTTATATACCATTCGACCGTCTCAAGGGTTCTTCAAAGTACAAGAAACGGATGGCAGTGGACTCCATTGTCAGCAGAAAGTTCTAGATGGTAGCTGATTAGTATTCCAACCTGAAAAGTGAAGCGGACAAAGTTGGATTGAAGGTGAATGCATCGAAGACTTAGTATCTGTTAGCTGGAGGAACCGAGCGTGATAGGGCTCGCATAGGCAGAACTGTGACAATCGACGGAAGTGAGGTGAATGAGTTTGTGTACCTCGGACCATTGGCTACGTTGGATAACACCTGCAAGAAATTCGGAGATGCATTATTACCGAGAGCCGTGCCTATTATGGGCTCTTCAAGACCTTGAGGTCTGGTAAACTTCACTTCTAGAATGTCCCACTTTCAACCTTTTATCGTATCCTGGCATCCTCAGAAACAGCTCGTTGGTGTGGGTATGGGAGACCGGCTAAAATAAGAAAGGACTTACATTGCTCCATAGGACTTTTAACAACAAGTATTCGATCAGTCAATTGGATGCAGCAAAAAAGTTCAAGACTACGCAACTTTACATTGGCAAGACGTCGAAGAAGATAGAAATAGTCTGCCACAGGAAATCAAGAGCACCAGAATACACAAAGCAACAGATATCAACCGTAAAAACTCAATGCCGCTGGATGACCCGAAATTACACCGAAAAATGTTTCGTTTTGGACGATGAAAGCTTCTTCCTTCTCTCAAAAACCCACATCCCAGGAAACGATCGAAATTATTCTGATAACATTTCTATTGCTTTTCCGAACGTAAAACGTAAGTTATATTGCCATATCTGAGAGCGGAATTTCCAAATCATGGTTCAAGCCCAGTGGTTTGGCTATTACTCAAGAAGTGTACCAAAATCAATGTTTGAAGAAATTATTGATTCCATTTCTACAAACATATCATGTAGCTGTATCAATTACGTGTTTTAGCCGGCTAAAGCGACGTCGCATTATGCGAGAAAACACAAGCCTTTTATGAAAGCCAAATCACCCAAAATAAAAAAAGCAAGATTGCAATGCAATTTCGCATGATTTTGTTTCATTTCTCGTAATGGATCGCAACTTGGAGAAAAAATGCAATATTGGTCGTGGGCAAAAATGCAACACATCAATTTGCTTTGAAAAATTCAATATGTAAGTTAGGTTGTGCAGTGTATTAGTGTTGAGTTTAAGATTGGAGACCGGAAGTTCAATGTCTCACATAAAACGATTGCGATACGCAACATATATTCAAATCGAGGTCACCTGTTTCATGTCTTTAGATTGTTATCATTCAGCACCCTCAATAAGACGAAATATTTGGAATAAAAGCCAAACATTTGCTTCGAATGTCAAGGCACTCGGCGAAACAACAGTGAAGCAAATGTCTCCACACACATTTACATGGCTTCGTTCATTTCATGAAAAAGGGAAAACTTGAAGAGAGGGAGATCGGAGTGTGATGACGAGTGGAAATAAAAATTGAACACTTAACAGCGGAATACCAACAGTGGCCAATAGCCTTGCGCCATTCTGTGGTATTGTCTCACCCATTAGGTTCTCGCCGAGCGAGCTCACAAACACTAGCGTGCTGCTTTACATGTATAGGATCGATTTGTTTATTTTTTTCAACCACGAGATCAACTGTCAAAATGTTCAGATTGACAACGGTTTGTTTTTTATTTTCAACCAGCAAAAGGATTGTATTGGTAAAACTATAGTCACTAGATTCATAGTCTGGCGGATACAACGACGGGAGGCAATTTGAACTATCACTTGGTGGAGCCAATCGAGCATGTCTCTAGCAATTCATGTTAAGGGCATAAAAGCCAATTGTAAACAATGACTTTAAATATCGATTTCTCTTGAATCATAAATCACTCTCGTGAAATGAAAGCAGCATTTGGTAGAAGAATGTTAGTTCTACCATATGGAGTAGCAGGGTATAGTGGGATTCTTGTAATTCGTGAGAAATGACAGTGTTTACAAATGGCTTATAGGCGCTTAACATGAATTACTCGAGATATGCTCGATTGGCTCCGCCAAGTGACAGTTCAAATTGGCTCCCGTCGTTGTATCCGCCAGACTATGAATCTAGTGACTATAAGGTGAAACTGCCCGTGGCAAGTGTTTTTTTTTCAATATAAACGGTTCATGTGTTATTCACGCTTGTAGATTAAATAAGAAAAGCATTACATTTTTCTACGTTTTGAATAGAGTTTTTTATTCGGTGAATTCAATGCAGCTTATATTTACATCTGAAAAACTTCGGTGAAGACCACATTGCGTGTAAACTGACAACCATCCCTCAATAGATCTCCATGCTGTGAATTAGGTTCGATGTGAACTTTTACCTGATTAGGGTTCCGAGATCGTGACAAAGCAACGTATAGTTGCCCACGCGATAATACGGTCGACTGATGATGATGATGATCAAATGTCTGTCCTTGCGATTTATTGATCGTAATAGCATATGCTGGTATGATTGGAAATGGCCGTCGACGTAGAATAAACGGTAATGTAGAGTCACTTGGAGCCAAATCTATTCTTACGATCATCACAACGCCTCCGCGATTACACTCCGAGATAATTCTCGCAGTAATTGTGCTTCTATCGATTTGCTCAATAACCATTCTTGTTCCATTGCAAAGCCCTTTTCGCGGATTCAAGTTTCCTAACAGCATGACGATCAGAACATCAGATCCAAACACACATTTTATTAAATCCTCAGTCGCTACCATGTGTTGAGGTATCTCGAGCACATTCTCATCGTTCAAACTTGGCACTTGAGGATTGTTTCCAGATCCAACCTGAAGGAGCCATTCATTGTGTGCATCCAGCCCCCTACATCGCATGTTGGTTATCAATTTTAACTGTAGGAAGTGTTTCCATAGCGAGCGGGACATGATGCAACACTCAAAAACATCAGTTCGAGTTCCTCTCACGGGGTGTAAATGTGAACTACCCAGCGCGATGTTCACTTTACGCATATTGGCCTACAACCATTGAGGTGGGTGAAAAGGGTGGAAACAAATCAAATTTGGGTAGATTTATGGTTCCGTGTAAAGAGCATTGGAGTGAAGTTGGCTGTGATGAGGATGGTGACCGACACGAAATGTCAAAATTTAACTACAAAGCATCCTCCAAGTCAGCTCGATCTTCTCGGCACAGACAAACAGATATGACACTCAATACAGTTTCCATCGTTTACAGATTTTAGTGGTTGAATTAAAAATCAGTAGACTGACGATAGGCCACGGCGGCGCTCATGTCGTATCTGACATGTGGGCCCGCTTGTTGAAGTGTCAATTATTTTATTTTTTGTGAGAATTTCCCCGCGTGCTGCGTCTGGTTGGCTAGTCACCGGACAGACAAACAGGGCTATTATATATATGACGGACCATGATGGGCAAAATTGTCTTTTCTGAATCATGCGGATTTCTCAAGATATGATTGCAAAAATTGCAATTGCATTTTTTGCCACCTTTTTAACTTTTGGGTGTAAGAAAGTTATATGATGCTCCAATGGTTGGGACCCAAGCATTAGCTTTAGTCGAAGCCGCATATGGCTTATGGTTATATCGCCATTACTTGCTCTCTGAAATGAGAAGAATGTCTGAGAATGCCCCTCGTCATCTAGCGGCTGGGACTCTAGCATTAATTAATTACTGTCCTAGCTTTGTACTGCTCAAGGTTTAAGTGCCACTACACACTCTCTGGAAAAAGAACTTCTTTAAAATGGAAATGCCTCACCCAGTACTTTCTGCAAGCTACTTCCGGAAGGCATACACACATACACTTTTCTCCACCGGTTAAAAAATCTTCTGCTTAGCATTCTGCTATGCGCATTGATAGCAAACTCTAGCTCGCCTGACATCCGCCTACGATGCGAATCATTTTTTCAAACTTCTTATTTTCCCAAGGGAGGAATAAATTAATCACTACGAGAACTCAATTAAAGCAACAAAAAACTCAAAAATTGTAAGTTAATTTAAAATTTTCACGGGTGCAAAAATATTTGCTTTCATCATCGAACAAGGCACACTTCGATCAGCCTCCAGTCAAGGGTCAATAGCTTCTCCGCTCAAATTTTATTTATTTTTATTAAATTTTCACAACTTTCCTTTTAATATCTTTGTATGAGCAAACTTACTGTCTATTCCAACAAAAAACTCACGTTGATAAGAAAGTATTTCCTTCTTAAATAAGATAGTTGTAGGTGAGGGGATAGTATAGTATTAGTACTTCACTTAAAAAAAACCGTTTAAAAAAAACACTTTTACGAGCGTATGAGTAGAACGATTGTGATTGGAAAACTAGGAAACTATAAATTAACACTTCACTTCATCACTTTTTCTAAAAAAATAAAAAAAAACTGAAACACTTTTAAAAACTGTCACTAGTGTACGCGAGCAAATTCCGTTGAATTCCACTACAGAAAGCTTATATTTGTCTTGCGACTTACACAAACTTCTTCAGTGTCGAGTATTAGTAGTAAAAAGAGAAAAGAAAGATGAAAAACGAAGATGAAGAAGATCGAAGAGCAGTTGGAGGAGATAAAAAAGTATGATGAAGATGATGAAAAAGTAGAGGAAGAAGATGAAAAAGTAGATAGAGAAGATAACAAAGATAATGATTCTGAAGAATGACACAGCTAACGTGAAAGCAAATGCTTTCTAAATCATCTAGAATAGCTACGTCAAGAAAAATGAGGCGAAACATTCACTAATAGTGGACACGAATGCATCGCTGGAGTAAAGTGTCAGAAATAAACCAAAATAAAAATTATATCATCAATTTATTGCTAACTTATGCCAAAGTGCAATTTAAAAGTGATGTTGGGCAAAGTTAAAGCTGAATCAATTTCTCGTACACAAATAGCAATCATTTTCGTAAGCTATCATACCGAAGAGCAAAGAGGACGAGAACACAAAGTTAGGTTTTCCAGGGTAATTTCCATTAAATCCATCAAAGGGCCAATGCAATGCAACTTCATGTCCGCAATCAATTGAGCTCATATTTTAAAAGAAGAGTTAGGAATCGATTGAGTGAAACAGAGCTAAATCGATGATTTGAATCTACTTAGTGTGCATGTACACTTTACTAGTGAAAATTGACAGAATGTATGGATCATCTGAATTACTGCTGATATGATTTATTAATAACATTTAATGAAACCATGTGAGTAAAAATTAAATCCGTTCCGATCAACATTTGGTCAAACAGTAATGTGTCTGAGCCGATCAAAGTTTTTATTAATAACTCAAATTTTTCTTCTTTTTCAAGTTAAGTTAATACAGAATACAGGAGAAATATTCAGCTAAGCTTTCTTTTTTACCGAATGCGAATTGCCGGGTCTTTTGTTCAACACCTGCCATAAGATTTTGTTCAGTTATTTTCCACTTTATTCGCCACAGAACGCCAGGTTGCCTTGAACTGTTTTTCGCTATCAACAGCTTTTTGAGTCTCCTTAAGGTTCCGCTTGATGATGGCCCAATATTGTTCTATTGGGCGGAGCTCTGGCGTGTTGGGAGGGTTGTTGTCCTTGGGCACCACTTGAACGTTGTCGGCTGCATACCGCTCCGTGGCCTTCTTTCGTAATGGCAAGATGCCAAATCCGGCCAAAATAGAACGGAACAATTGTGTCGCTACAGGTAAGTGGCAGTAGAAGTTTCGCTCAGATAAATTTTCTGTCCGCAATGTAACCGTTGCTCTTCAAGCCAGCTAGATAATTCTTCGCAAACTTTAACAGTTTAATGTGATTGAAAATATCTGCCGTCCGGTTGCTGTATAACATTCCTGTCCAGAAAGCTGTTTAAAGTCTGCCTTGACGTAAGTTTCATCGCCCTGTACCACGCAATCAAACTTCGTCAGCATTGTCGTGTACAATTTTCGCGATCCTGCTTTGGCCGACGTGTTTTGTTTATCATGGCGACTTGGAGTCACCACTTTTTTGTTAGTCGACAGCTTCTCTTCCTTCGACGACATTTTGATAACTGAAGTGCTAATCTCAAAATCAAAGTAAAGGCATGCTATACGCATACATCTTTAAAATGAGGGGTGTGCAAAATTTTTTAATGCACGATGAAATGAAATGCGTCAACTTTAAGTCTGCAAAATTTTGATCGAATCACCCTTTAGTACAGAAAATTGAAACAATGTTGCTCATATACATCGATGGCCGGAATTGTATATCTCAAAATAAACGGCGTATATTTTAAAATCAGAAAACAGAAAAATCTGAAAACTAATCATTCACGCATTAGCTCATTCCAATGGGCAACAAACGAATACTAAAAGAAATAAATTAATGAACTTTTTTTGTTAACCTGCGATGTGTTCACAAGTAATCCATGATTGTCAGAATGAATAGCATCGCGGTTGCACATTAAGCTGGGTCAAAATTCAAATTCTATTTCCCTAATAATTTTTGGAAGCCTTTTGGGTCCCATAATAACTGTGCAAAATTTCAGCTCGATCGGTGAAACTATATTTTTGCTCTCGAGGTTTTAATTTTACATAGGATTTTATATGGGAAAACTTACTTTTACATTGAATAATCTGGCGAGGTGACCCGTTGCCATCTAAAAATAAGTGAACCAAATTTTCTTCTTGGAAATTTTCCAAAGAAACTTTTCTTTGAAGACTGCAAAGCGATCCGACGATTGTGGAAAAAGTTATTGAGCTAAAACTGATTACAATCCAAACGAACGGCTCATTAAACTGTTTTTCCTAACAACACTGCCACCTGCAGCATGGCCTGTAGCCTGCTGCTGTTGGCGCGAAGCAACCACGTTGTTGTGGGGCGTTCACTCGGCATGGAGGAAAGCCGTTATCATCACATAGAACAGTTTGACAGTTGACTCCGTTTGAACGAAGTTATACAAAGCTTCCGTTGCGAGTTCGAATTATAATCTGTTAGCTGAAGAAAATGGAACAGTGTCGATTCCTTTTGTTGGCCTAGTTTTAAACTAGTTCAAACCCAAAATAATACCAACAAAAGGGATGCGCTTCAAGTGATGTTTTATTATAATTATTTGAAGCATTATGCCATCCCAGAGTGCATCGAAGAAGTGGCTCAAATGGTTGTAAAGTTAAAATGAAAGTTAAAATGGGTTTGAAGTTAAATGAAGTATTGAAGTCTTAGTAGCGGCACATTGACTAAAATACGAATTTTTTGCAAAGTCCAGATGTACCAGTTTTGTAAATTGTACCAATATTTTGAATGCTAAAATTTAGAATAAATTGTCTGAAAAAGATATTTATTCGTTTTTCCGAGCATCTTATTTTGCAGAGCTTCAGGTTCAGCCTTACCTTACCAATCAGCCTAAGGCCTGTGTGTCCCTTGCTGTACATAGAAGTCGTCTCCATTGCACTCGGTCCATGGCCAGCTGTCGCCAGCCGCGCAGTCTGCGGAGTGTCCGCAGATCATCCTCCTCCTGGTCGATCCACCTTGCGCGCTGCGCACCTCTTCGTCGTGTTCCAGTCGGATTATTGACGAGAACCATTTTTGCCGGGTTGTTATCCGACATTCTGGTGACATGCCCGGCCCATCGTAATCGCCCGATCTTCGTGGTGTGGACGATTGTAGGTTCTCCTAGCAGCTGATGCAACTCATGGTTCATTCGCCTTCTCCACGATCCGTCTTCCATCTGCACTCCGCCGTAGATGGTACGCAACACCTTCCGTTCGAAAACTCCAAGGGCGCGTTGGTCCTCTGCGCGCATAGTCCACGCTTCATGTCCATAGAGGACTACCGGTCTAATCAGCGTTTTGTAGATGGTTAATTTCATGCGATGGCGAACTTTTTTCAACCGGAGAGTTTTGCGGAGTCCAAAATAAGCACGGTTTCCTGCCATAATACGCCTCTGAATTTCTCTGCTGGTGTCGTTATCGGCGGTCACCAGTGAGCCCAAGTACACGAATTCGTTGACCACCTCGATTTCATCGCCGTCGATACAAACTCGAGCTGGGAGACTCGCCGTTTCTTCCTAGAGCCTCTTCCTAGCATGTACTTTGTCTTCGATACGTTAATGGCCAGTCCGATCCGTTTGGCCTCAGCCTTCAGTCGAGTGTACATTTCTGCCACCTTCTCAAAATTCCGTGCCATGATGTCGATGTCATCGGCGAAACCAAGTTACTGGCCGGACTTTCTGAAAATCGTGCCACTCGTGTCTATCCCCGCTCTTCTTATTACACCCTCCAAAGCGATGTTGAATAGCAAGCACGAAAGACCATCACCCTGCCGTAACCCTCTGCGAGTTTCAAAGGGACTCGAGAATGTCCCTGAAACCCGTACTACGCACATCACTCGATCCATCGTTGCCTTGACCAATCTTGTCAGTTTGTCCGGAAAACCGTATTCGTGCATACTCTGCCATAGCTGATCTCGATCAATTGTGTCGTACGCTGATTTGAAATCGATAAACAGGTGATGTGTGGGCACATTGTATTCGCGGCATTTTTGCAATACTTGGCGGATGGCAAACACTTGGTCCGTAGTTGCGCGTTCGCCCATAAATCCTGCCTGATATTGCCCAACAATCTCTTGCAATCGGTGATAGACGGCGGCATAAAATTTGGGAGAGTACCTTGTAGGCGGCGCTTAACAATGTGATCGCGCGGTAGTTGCCCCCTTCAGGTTCAGCCTATATTTCTTTTTTATGAGGTCTTACTCTACTCTCGATGTTATTCGTTGAAATGTTTAATTGTTGGGATAAATTTTGTGCAAAAACATGTAAAAAATTGCGAATAAATGACCCCGTTAAAAATAATACGTCCACTATACCGGAAGCGTGTGCACAGTATCATCCAAACCAAAGATACTATGCGCATGACATCGGGCTTCCTCCATGCTGAGTAAACGCCTCACAACAACGTGGTTGCTTCGCGCCGACAGCAGCAGGCTACAGGCCATGCTGCAGGTGGCAGTGTTGTTAGGAAAAACAGTTCAGTGAGCCGTTCGTTTGGATTGTAATCAGTTTTAGCTCAATAACTTTTTCCACAATCGTCGGATCGCTTTGCAGTCTTCAAAGAAAAGTTTCTTTGGAAAATTTCCAATAAGAAAATTTCACTTATTTTTAGATGGCAACGGGTCACCTCGCCAGATTATTCAATGTAAAAGTAAGTTTTCCCATATAAAATCCTATGTAAAATTAAAACCTCGAGAGCAAAAATATAGTTTCACCGATCGAGCTGAAATTTTGCACAGTTATTATGGGACCTAAAAGGCTTCCAAAAATCAGTGGGGAGCGAATATTTTTTTCTTTCATATGTCCGTGTCCCAGGCTATTGCACATGCTTGATCGAATGTCATAAAAAAATCCAGAACTCGCCCAACATGGCATACACAGCAAAGCAATGGCATCATCTTGGTCACTATCTAAAGTGTCATTGGAGAAAGAGTTGCGTGCTATTATTGAACAATTCTTTACTGTTTGAAACCTGATTCAAGACAATGCTACTGGAATTTCTGTAAACATTCAACAATGGCATCTTCATCACTTGACAAAGATTGCAAAACCGTGGGCTAGTCCAATTATTCCTATAGCCCCATCTGGTCTAACGCTTGAGACTTTCAACATAATCAAATTAAACGAATCGAGCCCCCCTTCTCTTGATTGAACAACTGGGCGTAGTGCTTGTGTGTTGACGTAGTCTTATCACAACACAAGCTGTGACAGTCTAAACAAACAAATTTCCTACAAGGGCACATGTAAGCAAACGAACATCACCACATTCATTGACATGTAATTCTCCATCAGAATCATGTCTCGGTCTCTGCGTTTGTGGTACGGTTTCGATATCGAATATTTATCTCTCATGCAAGGAAAATTGAGTGGCAGGATGCAGAAGACAAACACTTCAACTTGCCTACTGTCTGATATTTACAGATGTCCTTACAAGAAGCTATGGTGTCGTGGGCGTCCATGTCGGGATTGTTCCGATATAAACGTATTATATAGAGTGTCTGTGTGTGTGGCTTGGGATTGGTAAAATGAATCTGAATGCTGCCTCGCACTGTGTCAGAGCCAGAAGCAATTTTCCTTCACCGCCACCACAGAACTTCAGGCTCCGTTTAACATCAGCTGTTATCTACTCTAACTATACGTGAGCGAGAAGAGAAATGTGATCGTATTTACCTTACAGAATAGATAATTTTTTTCCGTTGTCAATGGCAAAGAGTCAGGTGTTTGCTGTATAACTCTCGCATAACATTTAAAAAGGGCCGATAAATGTCAATGGTCTTGCAACCACGTTATTGACTGAAGAGAAAGTCGATGAAAAGAGTCGATCTACGTAAATAGGCTCTTTTCAAATGTTACGCGAGATGAAGGATTTACCTGTAGGGTACAAGGTCCTATAGTTGTGATATTTTAGAAACATTATTGTCGCCTAGTACACCGAAACATCCTACAAACCAAATTTTGGATTTTAACATTTCGGTCGTACCGCAACTATGGAAGGTTTCACCCTACACTTATAGAGTTCAGCAACGTCAAATTTGTCTCGAACACCTTATAAGCGGGATGTTCCCATCGTCGAGTTGTGATTTCATCTCATCAACCGCCGCAGGAAGGCACTTTACACTTGTCAAGTCAAAATGGAAGTGTTGCTAGTTTAGATTACAGCAAAAGAAAAATTATGTTAAGAAATTGTTTGTTATTATTCATGTCACATACTGGAATTTACATGCTAACTTAGCTGTTGAGTTTTACAAACTAAGTCTTCCAATCGCATTGATGACATAGCAAAACCCAGGCCTGTCATCGTCATCGTGATTGGTTGACTTTGGTATCCATACAATCACCGAGCACTACAATCGCCTCTGCCACCCACCAGGGAAATGCAAACAGCTACACCGAACTACACACAATACTAGACGACAACTAGACTCTATTCAAGGAGTGAGTGAGTACTTATTGCTGCGAGCGCACCGTGTGTGTGTGTGCATGTAACAGGATTTGAAAGGTAAATAAAATTGATGGGGTTTGCCTCCAGATCGAGCATAACGGGGAATATGTAGAAACGAACCTGATTGGCATGGTGAACTGGAAGTGAATTTAAGAGTAGCGTAGGGGGAGTCATCACTTTTGGTGCTCGATTTATCGGCAGGAAATATTGCTGAGTGAGCAGCTACTTGAATGCATACTCAATCAAGTATATATTGTTGATAGGGATCGGTTTTGAAGAACGGAATATGTGAGAGAGGTGGTTTTATTTTTCTCTGGTCTTGAAGTATGTTGTTCGCAAGTTTGACATATTTATTCAAGTCCTCAAAAAGAGTCGTCAGAATGGTGAACATGAAAGAAAAGAAGCTGATTTAAATTTGAATTTATTTTATATAACTAGGCACTGACATTCTCTCTTAGCTCAGGTGGTAATAGAAATAATGGAAATGCATCAAATTCAACCACATTATGATTTTAAGCAAATTTTTGGGAATGTGGTTACCAAGACGCAGATCACGTTAATATGTTGTGTGCTGAGAATCGTGGAGTCCAGATCTTAGAGTAGACAACTCAAGGTTCGGTTCGGGATGTTTTGGCTCTACGCGATCTGTAGTTTTTGAAATTTATGGGTTTTTGACTAACATTAGCCTTAGATTGTAGTTTGTTTACCCTGTTTGTTAGGTTTTAAATGTTCTTGTTTGTGTTTGTGTGTGTGTGTTTTTTCTTTCTCGAAAATGTTCAATTCAAAGGTAAATCGATAGTTATAAAGTTATGTGATGAGTGTTGGAATGAATTCAAAATAGCACAAGTTTAGTCTATTTATACTTAATGAACTCTATATGAACTAAATCTATCCTAATGCACTACCTGAATCCTAAACTTAAACTATCACCAATGATCTACCTAAATCTTAAAACTTAACTTAAGGGTGAATTCATATAGTTAGTTGAAACCAATCTAAATCAGTTTCACCCTAATTTCATGATCATTATGAGCGAAGAGAGTAGGGTGCTGAGTAAGCACGACACGAAACCCGAACGGTTTCAAGTGAACTAAATAGCTAGAATTAAATTGTATAGAGTTGTAGTACAAAATAAACCAGCTTCGGAGCCAGACATACATATCAACTCGTTGTCTGTCCAAAAACTCCAATCTAGTGTGGCCACAAGTAGCTTAAGGGGGGATATACAGTTAGAACGAGAAAAAAAACTCATTTTTGAAAATAAATTTTCAAGGAGAAGTTTTAACTCAAATCAATCCAATTTTTTTTTTAAATTATAAGTGTATCCATGTAGTATACAAAAATATTTTTTTTCAAATTTTTTCCAACAAAATGGCGGCCGTTAGAGTGCGTTGAAAAAGCCGTTGTATTTTGCTTGTGCCGGCTCTCCTGGTCGCAGTTTTGATCTGAAACCATCTTATCCAAAAAATTACATTAATTACATTTACAGTTTGTTAAATTTAAAAATTTAATTAAAAAAAAAAACAAAAAAAAAAAAATTGCACTTTTGGCGTAACGTTTTTGAAAAAATCCAAAAATTTTCCGCCATTTTATCAATTTTTTCCATATTTAATAATAAAATATTACAATAAATTTTAATTCATACAGAAGGTAATACTATAATTAAAAAATCCTGTACGTTTCAGCTTAATCAAATTATTAGTTTTTGAGTTATCACCGGCATAAACTCCGAAAATACTGTTTTGAGAAAAACGCGTTGAAAGTTTTAATTATCGGCCTGCACACGAAGTAGGCGTCTTCTGAAAACGATGCAAAGAAACACTTGGAGTTCGAATTTCGAAAAAAAGGGTTTCAGGAACGTATTTTTCAGGAATTTTACTAACTTTTTATGCAAAAAGAAAAAAATGAGTTTTTTGGTCATCCTAACTGTATATCCCCCCTTAAAATTTTGATCCCCAAACCGTACAGGCGGTGATACACCGTAAAATCTAGTGCATCAGGAGCAATTTGAGAAACAAACTGTCCGAGCGAGCTGACAAACTTCGTGATTCAACTTCATTTATCCAGTGCACTCATCGCAGCAATCTGGGCTGTCGATTTTATCGATGGTGGAAAATCCTTCGTAAAAGAACGGGTAAGCCCCACACTGAAAATTTATTTTCGTAAAGTAGGTTTCACGCGTTTCGTTAACATGGATTTTGTACATAGAACAAGTGTCGCGTATATTGTAAGAAACATTCTTAATGCTTTTTATCTGGTGAAATGCTATCTTTACACCTTTTTGTAAAATGCACGAAATGAACTTCGTGATAACCAGCCAATCGCTGTTTCTCTTTTATACCGTACTCATCCATGATGGTCTTTCTGCTGGTTTAATTAATCGGGAATAATTTATCTGACCCAAAATTAAAATTAAAGCACTGTCGAGAGCTATAGCTTCATACTCATTAATCAAACATGTTCTCACGAGTCAGCGTGGCCTAGTGAGATCAACCCCGGGGTCAGAATCAGCACTTCCCAAATATTCAGGTTCGAACCCCATGTCAGAAACATTAAACAAAACGCTGGACAACTCAACGTGGATGTGCTTTTTTGTCAATTACATTTTGACTCGATAAAGTAGATCTGTCAGTCCTTCATGCAACCACCAGAGAGACATTTCTTTTTAATTTGTGACCAAATATTCGTAGCTCTTTGCATTGTTTCCGTACAATGTACGAATGTTCTTTCTGTGTCAACAAAAGCTTCGTGCTTTTGACAATTGCGCGTGCAATTAATTACGAATGTATCTTCATAAAAAGAACAAATCAGTTTCGTTGCTGAAAACAACGAATGGATTTGTGAGTATTACCTTCAATTTAAACTAAAATTAACTTTCAGTGCATCATTATGAATTATGAAAAGATGATATAGAATTTAAAACAAATGTATTAAAGAAACCATACTTCTCATTTAATTGGGTAGGACAGTTTCTTAACGTCTAGAGAAATGATACTCCGGGAAATGATACTTGTCTTATAATTACACTGATGCAAACATTATTACAGTTAATTTGCATCTAAAACAGTAAGTTGATTTTTTTTTATTAAGTTCGTTCATTTGTTAGGCTCATGCGTGTGTAACACTTTACGAAGCCGATATTCAATAGTTATTAACAATGTTTTGTCTCAATTTTGAGATAGCCTTATCGGGAGTGAGCGTACTATCGGGAAGGAGCTAGCAGGTAACTTATGTAAGCCATTGTTTGTTGCAGAAGCTCAGCCCCTGCATTCCTTTTTAGGAACTAAGTCGCAGATGGGTGACCACAGCCTGCTGGGCGGGTACAAATAGCACGGAAACAAAAGGATTATATAATTGGGACAGATAGGTATAAAATCATACTCTTAGATCAGACATACCAAAGGAATTCGTAAATTGCATGTTGGGAAAATCACGCATTCCCAAAACATTTTAACTCACGGAAGGGAGAACGGAGAACCTCAGCACGATTTCATGGCATGTCGATACCAACGGCTTACACTGTCCAGATACTTCATGTTCGTCATTCAGACCAGCATCTCTCTCCTTGCTTGATGCTTATTCTACCGCGAGACTTCGGCAAGTTAACGGCATATTCTAACGGTATTCTGCCTTTACGCCGTTCGATCAACTTCGTCGCCTCAAATGAAAATCAACCGTAAGCCTCCTCAAACCTGCCTGAGTCTAATTCTCGACCTCAAACATCTTGAAACGAGATGCAAAGCGGCTGCTTCTGGAGGAAACACTAGCAGATATCGCACCGATTCCGCATGAGGGCAAAACCTACGCTCGCGCCAACGACGATTACAAATACCTCAATAACAGCTTGTACAACGCCCATCAGTTTTAATTGCAGAGTCGTCTCAAAACGAACCCGAAAAGCTTCTGGCGGTTTGTGAACGAACAACGGAAAGAAACCGTCTTACCCTCTACTATGACTGATGGCACTCTTGAAGCTGACACTATCGTGGACATCGCTAGCTTGTTCCGTACGCAGTTCAGCAGTGTCTTCTGCGACAAAATTCTGGACGCCGAGAGCCTCGAAGCGGCTACTAGCAATGTTCCCCACATGTCTGTGTTTGGCTCTGCTTTCACTATTCATAGTGAAATGGTGATTTCAGCCGGGAGGCAGATGAAAACTTCAACTGGATGCGGTCCTGACGGTGTTCCTCCAATTGTCCTGAAGCGTTGCCTAAACACGCTTGCCGCGCTCCTGGCTACGGTGTTCAATTTGTCTGTAACTTCCGGCGAGTTTCCTCAATGCTGGAAAGAGTCATTTATATTCCCAATACACAAGAAGGGATGCAAACGATCCGTCGCCAACAATCGTTTGATTGCTGCACTAAGCTCTGTATCCAAGCTATTTGAACTAATTGTTCTCCAAAGGCTGGTCAATGACTATTCACAGACTATTTCTCCAGACCAACACGGTTTTGTGCCCAAGCGCTCGACGGCGACCAATCTAACCGTATTTACATCGTTCGTCATGCGCGAAATGGAACGCGGTCATCAAGTAGACGCCATTTACACAGATCTCTCTGCGGCCTTCGATAAAATGAACCATCAGATTGCCATTTCTAAATACGGCAATATAGGGGTTCACGATCAACTGTTGAACTGGCTCCGTTCATACCTGACTGGTAGAACTATGTCCGTGAAGATTGCCGATTACGCCTCATCTAGCTTTCCGGTAACATCCGGCGTTCCTCAAGGCAGCCACCTTGGGCCATTCCTTTTCCTGCTATATATGAACGACGTGAACTTGGTCCTCAAATTCCTGAAACTATCCTACGCGGATGACCTGCAGCTGTACTACGTTATAAAATGTTCGGAAGATGCCCACTTTCTTCAGCAGGAACTGCAAGTGTTCGATAACTGGTGCCAAATCAACAGAATGTCCTTAAAGGTATCCAAATGCTCAACTATCTCCTTCGGCCGAAAACGTGCGATGTATCTCCACTAGTACATACTTCGAGGTACGCGCTTGAAATGAGAAACAACGATCAAGGATCTGGCAGTAATGCTCGACTCCAAACTGTCGTTCAAGGTTCACATTTCGTTTGTTGTTTCCAAGGCCTATGTCGCAGCTAGGATTTATGTTCCGCTTCGCAAAAAACTTCAGTGACGTCTACTGTCTGAAGGCATTATACTGCTCTTTGGTTCGCCCTTTCTTGGAATACTGTGCCATCGTTTGGTCCCCTTTCTACCAAAACGCAGTCCAGAGGATCGAAGCTGTTCAGCGAGGTATACGCTTTGCTTTGCGACATCTTCGCTGGCAAGAACCTCGCAGATTGCCAAGTTATGAAAGTCGGTGCAAGCTCATCAACCTGGAAATGTTGGAAGGTAGGCGTATGGTAGCCAAAGCGTGTTTCATTAGTGACCTGCTTCAAGGAAATGTCGATTGTTCCGCTCTACTGGATCTCTTGACCATCAACACTCGACGACGAAATCTCCGTTTACAACAGTTCTTCGTGTTCCGGCATTCAAGGATTAACTACGGCAAACACGAACCTGTGCAAAGCATGTGCCGCGTTTTCATTAGCTTCTATAATGTGTTTGATTTTAATGTATTCCGTGAGGTTAATAAGCGTTGTTTCCGTTTATGTCTTCGTTAAGTTTTGTTAATTTTCGTATGTAATTTAACTTTGTAAACGGTCATTGGGATGAACATTTTTATCTGTTGACGAAAATAAATAAATAAATAAATAAATAAATAAATAAATAAATAAGGTTGTCTACCTTGGGCCACTAGGGTATCCAATGGTCGTGCTCTGGAAGCATTATTATCTTGGCAATGCCGAGCTGCGTGACCGATGTCATCATAACCGGTTCCAGACCTACATATATTGCTATCGACGAAATTAATTCTGAAGAGATGTGCGTCTAGCGAGTAGTGGTTGGACATAATCTCGACACTGCCCGAATGAAATCTCCACTTACATCTGGACCTTTGAACCACGATCTCTACGAAACATTTTGTATAATGGAATGTAATGAAAGAGAGCCAAGTGCCCAACAGCCCAAGACAATTACTTGTCCAACGTTTTGCCAAATTTAGAGAGAACTCTGACGTACTAATGGGAAAACTACATTATGGCTAATTCTTCTTTCGAAAATCTCACCTTTTTGTGCGCCCACCTTTGCTAGAGAGTCCGCCCTCTCATTGCCTGTTATTGAGCAATGTGAGGGGACCCGTCCAAATGATCTTCCGACCGACGCACACATACATACATGTACAACATCTACAGTTGGATGACCGTTCCTTGTAGAGACCCAAGTTATACCGATTTGATTGTAATCACCAAGTATAACAGAGTAATCGTTCAAATTAGCTTTTCGAAAGGTGTATAACTCCTTTGCTAACGGCACAGTTTGGTAATTTCAGATTTACCCAAACATTACTGTTCGAATGAAATATATATATAGGAGTAGGATCAATGCAGCGCTTCAGATCGGCTGATACCACCAAGGCTGACCAGACCAAGTCGTTGTTTGTCACATTTTCTGCGAAACCAATGAATTTCAATCCAGATTGAGAGCCGTTTGAATCACGATAGAGTAATTATCGGATAATGCCTTCTTTGCAGCAGTTACTATCTTTAATGGCTTTAACTCTCTAGAACCGCAACGTACTGAAACTTCTCCCGAATCCTTTTAGCGCTCGCCCGGGTCAAGTTTTTGTTGGATGTCTTGTTTTGTTACGTTAGGAGATTGAGCTTTGAGTGGCTTGAAGAGAACTGTTTGCTCTATCTTCACTTTCATTATTTTGAGACATGGAAATTTGGCTATCATTGAGGTTTTGGATTTTGAAATGAGGATGGGCTTGTCATTATTTGCAGATGTGATAAATTTTGATCCCCGACACTTTCCGGAATGAATCTATCCTGTTTCATCATCCGGATTACCGCTTGAGCCTAATCCTGCATGATTTGATGTAAAAGCAGAGTTGGATGCTTTATTCTTCGGTCCGAAGAATACTTGATTTCTAACTATAATTTCGACCAAAGGAATATTGACAGCAGTACAAACGGCGTCAGCATAAGAAGGATCATTACCGGAAGCTCTTTTCTTTGATCTGAATACGAACAATTTCGGTGATAACAATCTCTTTGATATCAGGTATAATTTGGGAGAGTAGTTAATTTTCATAAACATCGAATTGGGATCTGATGACATTTTGTTAATTGATGTCGATTTCGTCAATTGGTTTCTCCTAAAACATTCACTTTAGATGCTATCTCAGAGAACTTGTCATTCGCAGCATTCAGGTCAGTTTGACCTTTTCGAAAATTGAAGCACATGTATTGAAACCCTAAGTTTTGCCTTAGTGCCAGTCAATCCAGCTACGAACATTTGCATACATTTCGTCATCAGAACCTGTTTTCCGGCAATGGGAATATCTCGGTCAATTTAAGTTCCAATTCTGTGGTCGACCTTTCTTTCGCTTGAGAAATTGTTTGACATCGGTATCTTGTACTGAATCTCAACGCAATTTTAACAAATGAGATAGCTCCTCCGGAAACCTGGAACATCCACGGTATCTGGTGACCGTGGCAAATTTTGTAATCGCAATTCAAAAAAACATCAATTTTACAGTTGAATACTTCTTGAAGAACTTAAATCGGACAATATTTCATGAAGTAAGTGGACCACAAAGTAGTTTAAAATTTTGCCAGTTGTGATCATTTTTTCTTTCCCCTTTTTATACAATTATCCCCCTTAACACGTATCTTTCTTTCAGTGCACTTTCTGAAAAAAATGACATAACAAAGCGGTGCTCGTTAAATTAGGTATAGACTGTTCCGAAAAATATAACTACACTCAAAGAAAACAGATAATACTGTGGTTTTTGATTATTTTAATTTCAAACTTAGTTAATAACAATGTTTTCTTTCCATTTTCATTTCAATTTGCTTGATTTTTCGTAGGATAGGGTAAGTTCTCTAACTTTTTCCTTAACACTACTCATAAGCTTCTGCACAATGCTTTCTCCTACCATTTTCATGCCTTTTGCGAATCTTTCTTAAATTGTTCAACACTATCCGCTGGTTTCATGTGTTTTTTCAACTTCACGTTCGCCAAAACCCAGAAAGTTTCGATGGGGTGAATCTCTGGGCAGTTTGGTGGATTCATCTCCTTTGGTACAAATACGGCGAAAAACAACGATCTGATAATGCTGAGCCCATGCCTGCTGGAACAGAATCACCAGTAAATAAAGTGGATGCTGATGATGGGGACTTAACAATGAAGCAGAAATTCAGTGCAAAGCTGTTGGTGATATTGTGACAACTTCGGTCTGAGCACACGGGTTATCGAAAACAGTTCGTAAAGAATTTGCATATTATAATTCGGAAAAGTTAAAAGGAAAACACTTGACCATGCTGTACGACGCATATGAAACAGTTCGTCCTACGTCAGTTGATTCAGAGAGAGCGTTTTCTGTATCTGGAAGTATCGCAACGAAAATTCGCTCACGCATGTCAGATGAGACCTTAATCATGTTGTGCATTTTAAAATCTTATATCACTGAACAGAAAAATGCTTATACTGGATCTTTAGCTTCATGATAAATAAAAAGACTTATCAATTTTTCAAACTTCCGTGTCAAAAATTGATAGAAATTACAAAATAAGTTTAATTTGGATTTAAACAACAGGACGCAGCAACAAGTTTGTTGAATACTGCACGTATCTTGAATCGACGGTTAATCATTAGTGTACTTATAATCATCGGAACTGTCTATAATATTTTTACGGAGTAAATTAAGAATGTGTAAGAATGAAGAATAACTTTAGGGTCCAGATATTGATGTAACAAAATATTTTTCACCTTAAAAACACTCAAGGTCTTTTGAACCTCTTCTGGAATACAGTTGAAGCAAGACTGTATTTGTATATCAGTTCTGTTTGGTAAGAAACACTGATATTACCCTGTTTCATCTAAAGCACATTAAGGTGTATGTCAATAGACTTGTGCAGTAAAATTATCGGACGCTATTTCATGTGTAGTTTAGCTTTGACTATTTCACGCCTAGAATCTAGCCTCATTTGTATGACAGACTGAAAACCTCCACTTGTTGTGATGGTACAACATTGTTTACGCCTCTTGTTGGCATTGGTAAATAAATCGAAAGGTCAAGTGGAAGTGCTCAAACGCGTCTTGTTACGAATGGTAATTAATTCCTTCTGTTGTCGAGTTTACGATTTTGGTCAAGAACCCCATATTACCTTTTCACTAAAGCCATTGAATGTGTGTTTGCAATAATTGCCTGTCCACGATATAATGTTGGACGCTTTGTTAAACAAGCTGAATAGTGTGGCTCCCACCATTTCACGGATAAGTAAACGATAGCCATTTATATGACAGCTGAAAACCTCCAACCTTATCTGTGTGGAATGTGGCTTACAAGCTGGAAAATCATGATCATATGGGTATAACAAAATTAAAACAGAGGCATGGAATGAAGGCGTAAAAAGTGAAAAAGGGCTGAACTGCGATGAAAAGCTAAATCTCACTGCAAAAATATCGTGCTTTACACCAAGCTTTTGCCAAAGATTTCATATACCATAATGGACGACGAAACATATCAAGCTGAACAATGCATTAGGTCCTAAGAAACATTGGGAGACTCTTTTCGTCGACTTTCTCTCTGCATTCCTACGGCTACGTAAAAATAAGTTCAACTATTTTGAACACACAGTACGGTAATATAAAGTGTAATTAAGGACCCAATACGTCAAAAACATCAGCAAATCGTTAAAAAGACAAACTTTTAACGGAAGAAAAAGTCGACGAAGAGAATCTCTCAATGTTACTTAGGACCTAATGCATTGTTCAGCTTGAATGTGCTTGAAGATTTTTAACAGCTTCTGGGTGTGGCCTGACCGTAATGCAAAGAAACGCAGTTCCAGAGTATTTCTGGACAAATAAGTTGCTAAATTCCCCAAGTATTTGACTTGCCAGGTCATATGTTTAGTGATTTATTTAGTGATTTCTTGGATTGAACCAACAGGCTTCAATGAACCCCAATAGTGTTATGTTAGTATTAAATCTAAAATACTAGTCATTTCTTAAAACTTAAAACGTAAAAAACATAAAAATGTTATCCACGATTAACTACGCTGTAGTAAATCTGACTAAAACTGCGACGAAGTGTCTGACGTGGTACATTGAAGTCAAATACTGAAGAACCCTGTTCAAGACACTTTGAAGTCCGTTGATTGCTTCATTCATTCCATGATTTGTGCGACGAAAAGGTTGACTAAGCATCGAATAGGAAAAATGGACTTATTTCGGAAGGTGATATAATAAAAGTTAAGATCGATAATTGCGTTTGGTTAATTTCCCATGGAAGGTAATTATTTAAGCTTACTTACAAAAAAATTCTACGCCCTTGTAAACGGCCTTCCGGCAGTTAATCGGAACATTCGCCATGGTGGACAAAAACATGCGTGTATGCATGTTTTTGAGTTCTTTTTTTCGTTTTATTTATCAATTCCTCCTAAGTTTTCGCGACAAAATTGTTGGAGTGGATCTTACGCTTCAGGTTGGCCCAGACATTCTCGATGGGACGTAGCTGGGGAACGTTGGGCGGGTTCGGCGACTTGGGTACCACATCGATATTCAGCCTCCCCATCTCCTCCAACGATCGCTTCGAGTAATGGGCCGACGCCATTTTCGCCATTGGTATTTCTTGATGAACGACGCAACTTCCGGTAGGCAATTTCGTACTATAAATTTCCCCGTTCATGGTCAGCCCAGAGCGACAGAAGAGTGGCTTTGACATCCCCTTCTCGCTGATTGTCAGCCACAGCAGCACCTTCTTAGGGAACTTGGTGAGTGAAATGAACTTCACCTCGGAGCTAGGTCTCGTCGTCCATAACCACCGCCACATGGCAATTCGCCGGGAAAATCGAGTTGACCATATTATTCAGCCGCTGCCGCCTGACATGTACGTTCATGTTCGTCAGGTACTTTTTCACTGTTTGGCCGGTTGAACCGACCTTCCGGCCAAGCGCACGCAGCGTTGTAGCCACTTTTCCCTCGGAGCTTATTGTCGCTCAGGGTCGTCGGCCGTTCGGATCCGGGCTTTCTTCCGATGCTCTGATTGTTGTCTAATAGTGCCAAGATGTTATAGATACCGGTACGAGCGTATCCGGCGTCCACAAAGTGTCGCACGATGTCCGTTTTCGACGCGGCGGGGTGCCGTTCTTTGAACGCGCACACTTCTGAACGGAGTTGCTTCACTGTTTTTGCCATCACGATTAGAGTTCGACTGATAGAGCTGTCACATTTTGTCTGCTGACTCATGGGTTACTATGATTGATGCTGCATGGGTAGTTTCGTCAGCTCGGGTGAAGGTAAATCCATGAAAAATCGGCAATTTTTGTCCATTTATTTTAATGCAAACGTTAATGCACGTGTTGCAAGGTATCGGTGATAAATAAAGCTCTGGCAGTGTCTCTTCGTGTTGAAAAAGGCTCCAGATGAATCAGTGGGCATCAAATCTCGAAGCCAGGCAAACGAAAACTCTTCACGTTGCTCACCCGTTAAATATTTGTCCCTAACAGATTATAGTTGAAGATGATCGGGTCCTCTTTTCGAGAAAAGGAGAAAACTGAGCATTTTGTTGGGTTGACTTCCATTCGGTTGAGGATGCACAAGTCAGCGAAGGCACGAAGCTGACGCTGAAGAGTGTGAATCGGCAAAGGAACAGAGAACGTAAAATTTGAGATCATCAGCATATGATAGTCGAGGTCCCACGATGATAAGATTGACATCGTTGAAGTAGAGTTAGAAAATCAACGGTCCAAGGTGGCTACCCTGAGATACTACCGATGTCGCTGGATAAGTATCAGAACGGCAGTCACCTATAGCAACCATGAGTTGGCGACCAGTAAGATATGATTGAAACCATTGCAATAGGATGCCTCTGATCCCGAGTCAGCAAAGCATAGCAATAGCAATAGCAAGATCGTTCAAAAAATGCTTGCAGTGAGAAAGTAGCGAATCAACCATGACAAGTTCAAATAGCTTCGATAACCCACTCAGTGATGTAATTCCTTCGTAGTTGTTAACAAAAGGCAAAGTACTAATATGAACTGACCACAAAAATTAGAACACATGGCCGGGCGGTTTCAATAAGGAGTCGATGTTCTTCTTGAGAAAAATGGGATTCCATCGGGTCCTGGACAACAGGAAGATTTCAGTTTGGATCATTGAAGTCGATATCGCTCCAAGTGTCACCATGCATAGGGACGTTGTTTGCTACATAGTTAACGTGTTCTTCGGTTAGGTTCTCATCGGTAAAAACCTTGTCGTTCAAAAGTTTCCTGTATCGGCGCTATCAACAAGGATGTGTATGCAAAGTAACATGTGCAAAAGAAGTTGCTACCATTTATAAGAAGCCACGACTCGCCATCTCTAATTCGGCCTGATTTGGTCTCTTGTCACTATTCAAAATTGGTCCTGGTATGAGACATAATAGGTCAAAAACGTGACAAAAACAGCCGAATACAGTTGGCCTTATATCAGAAAATCAGAAAAAAAATCGTACATAGACTACATTTAATCACCTATCTATCAAGTGGGAGAAGTTGCATCCATGAATAGACCTAATTTGGTGCTTATAGACCGACATTACATCCATATTCCTCAAAAGCTTCTGACTTTATAAAATGAGTTGTGTAACTTTTCGTGATGCATACTACCAAATCGCTCATTAAACATTCTAAGCAAGTGTACCACTAGATAAATACCGCTTCTAGCCCAAATATTTTATGAGTTATAATAAAAAATGTAATCGATCGTTGCATATTAGGCTGAGTCAAGGGACACTTTATGCTTACAATATGATCAGGTCAGGCAAATTTCTGATCAACTTTGTAGTGCTCTTACTTCATGAAATATTATCCGATTTTATTAAGACAAGAAGCATTTGACTAGAAAATTAATGTAGTTTTATATAAAATTGGCCATGGTCCTCGGACACTAGAGTTGTTCCGGGTTCCGGGAAGTTGTACCGGGAATTTGTGATGAGATTTTGTACAAGATGCCGTTGCCAAACAATTTTTTTCAGCAAACACACGTAAAGTCAAAAATTTTTTTAGGCGAATGAAAAATTAATTTCGGGAATTGGCCTAAAATTGACCGAGATATGGTGACATGAAATATGATATGATATGAAACAGATTCTGATGAAGGGTCTTAGATGCGGTTAACTCTTCATTTTATTCAAAACATATCAAATGACAGCTTTTTCTTCTTAGTTTTTCATCACAAACTTTATTATAAACTAAAAGTCGATCCTTGACCATATTGGCCACTCCCGGAACCACCGGAACGTCTCCGGAACCTTTAGTAGCGACCAGTTAGGCATTTATCCCAAAACATGCCGTGCGGCAGCTCTATCTTTATGATTTTTTCATAAATATGATATTGATAAACTTCAGAAGGCCATTGCATACATTGGCCACTTTTAGAACCACCGGAATGTCCCCGGGGGAACCTGTAGTAGAGGCCATTTACGATTTTATTCCGTGCGGCAGTTCAATCTTCATGATTTTTCATAATTATGATTTTGATAGACTCGAGAAAGCCATTGGCTACATTGGCCACTCGCGGAACATTTTTGGGGGAACCTGGAATAAGAATCAATTACGATTTTACCACAAAATATGGACTATAAGATTCACTGGCTAGCCTGATCTAGCTTTCTGGTACCTCTGAAGATCAATTTATTTAGCTTTGGTTCGGATAAGCTAGCAATAATTCGATTGAGTATAGGGAAGGGTGGATTTTATTAGTAGCGAGTTGGTCCTCTTTTTGCTTCCAGGACGGCTTCAATCCGCCTGGGGATGGAGTTGTAGAGGGTTTGAATGACGTCCAGTGGTATTTTATACCACTCGTCGATTAAAGTTTTCTCCAATTCCTTCAAGGACGAAAATCACATAGTACACGCTGAAAACAACACTCGGTGGTAAATCATCCAAATATTTTCTTATGATAGATAAAGACATTTCCAATCGATTAAATTCTTAAAAATATTTCGAAAACGCAGTACTCCGCTTGAAGCAAAATATATCATTATTCAAATCAGTTCGTTGGTTTTTATTTTTCTAATCAAACTGATTTTTTTATTGCAACTAAACCAAAAATTACCAAAAATCTGTGGGTTATTCCAAGTTTGCAGCTATGTAAGAAAATATTCAACATAAAAGTAAAACAATATTTTGCAAATACTGTTAATATAACTTGGCTCTAGAGTGCACAGCGTATGAAGATCAGAATGTATTTCATTTGGTGAGCTGAAATAGGTAGAAATAAAAGTTCATGAAGAATATAAGTTCAATTTGTGCATTGCTCACCAAATCAAGATATTAATGAAAACGATCAATATATAAATGTTATGCTTGTTTTTGTAGTTGTTTATATTATACAAGAACCGGTAGCTTATGCTATCAATGCTATAACATTGTCTGACATCAAACCTTAGAATCAAAGTATACGAATCGGACATGAAGAGAAGTAACCCATAACAGTTAATTATTCAGATGGATGCTGTCCACCGGGGGTGCTTGGATTGACTACTGAAAATTGTCCATCCCCCTGTCATCATTTAAGACCTGCGTTTGCACAATTTCTAGTGGTTTTATCAAGTGATTCAATAGGATTGATAATAATAGCCAAAGCGTACTAGACATACAAAAACAAACATTGTATAGATTGATGCTATCCACCGAAGATACCTTAATTTGCTTGATGCCTTCTAAACGGTCATCTTTCCGATATGTCGATGAATATCTAAAATATTCTGTAGGCGGCTCAATGAGATTTCCAAATATGGTTATTTAAACATGATCATAAAATGAAACAAAAGAGCGGAATTTTCAAAAATCTGTAAAATCTGTATATTTTCTAAAAATCTGTATTCTGTATATACAGAATTCTGTATCCAAAAACTGCAAAAAATCTGTATGATTACAGATAAATCTGTATATGTGGCATCCCTGAGTGCAAGTTACAATGATCGGCGCTACGAACGGAGCACTCTCTCTCTTACGCTCGTAAGTCTGCCAACTCGTAAACTGTTCGTGGCTCTTGATGGAAGGCGAGCAATCACTTATACTTTCTCACCTCGTATTTTCTGGAGCTTATCTGATCTATATCCGGGACTGTACGCTAAGCATTTGCTGCGCTTGTTTCGCTCACTCACATTTAGGTACACTCTCTCGTTCAGACATCGAATTAGCTCTATGTACCTACCGCATAGGAAGTAAAGGATCGGATAAGATTTTATCGTCGGAGTTTGGATTACACTGAAACAAATTATGTATAGCAATTTGATTTATTGTTTTATTAATTTACTTAGCTTATCATATTCCCTACACTAAGAAGAAAGCAAACGGGGTCGAGGATTTAACGAGAAGATGGAGAAACGCCATCGCTAACGTATCTGAGAGTACTGTACGGAATGTGATGGCGGGTGTACCACAGAAAGTTCGAGTATTTTACAGAAACAAGGAAAATCATCTAAATCAACTGTTTTACTGTACACATAACTCTTTTACATATACTGAAATAAACAATTGGTTTTGTAGAATTATGTCTAGAGTTTTTTTGCTGACATTATCTCAGTGTCCGAAATTTATCATAGACAGGGTTTATCCAGACTCCTGTCAATAAATCCGAACTACCATGCGGCATCAGTGAGTAGATTTGAACATACGCATATGTCGACGTTAAAAGATGTCTCTCGTGTTTAAATTTGCCTTTAAAATGATCTGTTAATTAATAATACTTGAAATGTCTAAATTTATAAACTGTCCCGATGCAACACTGTACTTAAACCAAACGAAAAGCTAAATTATTTGTATGCATCGTGATACGGATTCAAAATTTGTGTCATCAAAGGATTTCAACACGTTCATTCAAAGGACCATGATACGTAAACGAGACACTTTATCAGCATTATCTTGATGATGCAAAGAAAAATGACTCTAATTACAGGGTCCGGCAAAAAAAAACAACACGTTGCACATTCTTCCCCTTGAAATAATTCTAAAAACATATAAGGGCAACAATTTCTAGTCGAAGAAGTGTTATGAGAGTCCGCTAATTATTATCCGTTGAAAATGCTCTCTTTGATGAATTGATGTAAACAGTTTCAAGTTCAATTCTTTTTAACGCCTTTAAGCCTTTCAAATAGTTGCCTGAATATTGACTTCCAGCCTTGTTTCTAACAGTCAATATAAAATGAATCTTCTATATTGATGCGCTCGACTGAATGTGTCACTCCAATAGCGTTCCCTGTATATGAGTTTGACTGAAGAGCAACATCAAGTGTCCTATCATCAACATATCGATCGAACAGCTTCTCTATTCTTGTGTTCTTGTCAGTTCAGACGTCCCCATGTTCGATGCAATCGATGAGAGGTCAACATATTCTCCTTAAATATTTTGCATATCGGTCTAGATACTACCAACAGGACTCTCAAGTAAACTGGAGGAGGATGACACGTTTTCAACGAGACAAGGAACAGAACCTGTTCTAATCTACCCTTAATTGCAGTATCAATCACTTTAGATCGTATTGTGATTCCGTTCAATGACAGAACAGAATAGATGACACGACAACTACGGTTAATTCCGTTTACGAGTGTTTGAACTTTATAATTGATCTTTCGCTAGGTGTAGGCATATTCGTAAAATAAGTTAATTTCAATACAACAAAAGAACAACAGTCGGGTAAACGTCATCACATCGAAAATGGTTGTTATAACAATGTATACTAACAAGCTACGACTGGCTGACTATAATCTCCAATGAAATCCCAAGATCACCGTACAACAATTGTCGTATTTTCTTTCATACCACCCAACACACACAGTTGATTGTTTGTTGTGCTATGAGTTACATGTTGACAACATTTCCTCTCGATTTCCGTCGGTGGTTTGTTTCGATTCATCAATATTCCATTGAAGTGCTTGTCGTAAGCATGGTGGGTTCTTACTTGGCTAACGGCGATGATGGTGTCGACTAGAAGTGATGACGATATCGTCCGATTTCCGATACCGTCGAGAGATACGCCCAGGAAAGTCTATTTCCGGATTTCTTGATTCCTGCTGTGGGTGTGGTTTTTTTCTTTCTTTAGTTTTATTCGTATCTCAAGGATCAGCTGATTGAGGAGGTTGGTGGCGGGATGATGCTTTTGTATGTTTTGCATTGTATATCACGATACTCAGTGCATATCTACCGCAGTCAGTAAAATCGTAGGGCCAAATATCAAGTCGACTATCTCATAATTAGTGATCCACCCTAGTGTAAGGGAGCAAAGATTCTTGTGCGCTGAAAGTAATCATTGAAAGTGACGGGTCAGGACTATCGTTGCAATCATTTCACCCTTCGCCAAGCTCTTCCTCATCTATCGTCTGATACGGATCGCTTGTGCAATGACTCTGGGTGCTGGTCACGTCAGTCACGTGTCCCATAGTAACCATAAACATTGTCGTACATCGTCACGGTGGTCGTTGCAAAGTGGACGACGGAAATGCTACGAAGATGGAGTCTGACGGAGGAACACAATTGCGAAACTAATGATGATACGAGACCCGGTTGTTGGCGGAAATGGAATGATTCGTCTGCTGTAATCTCAAGAACGATACTGCAGCAACGATCCGTAGGTGGCTACCGAAGCCCGTGTGATAAGCAACTCTCAGTCGGAACTTGATTTATTTGTGCCACCCTATGGGGGTGTTTCGTTGGGTTTCAGGTTGGAATTGTTGCTCATCACGGATTTCTTGGGACACACGGATGCGAGTTGTTGCGCGTGCAGTGTTCTATGATTTGTAGTGGCACAAGATGCCGCAAGGTTGGCTGCGTCGGAACAAATTACATTTACCGGTATCTTGGTCTCAATCAGAAAGTTAACCAGTTAGTCCTTTCGGCTGTCGACTGCACACTGGAGAGTTGGCATTCACAGCCATTCTATGCCGTGTTGTGTGACACGGAGGCAATGAAAGGCAATAAGCTTGAATGCAAATGAACCGATCTGAATGCTCTCGGAGCGCATCTATTCATCGTGGTTCCGGCATTGTTTGCCATGCACATTCTTCCTGGGGGATTGATAATGTACAGGATGCAACAACGTGCATAGCAGCTCCTTTCATGCTCACTGTTTGGTTGCCTACGAGCCATGTACAGCAGGAATCAATGCAGAAAATTTTAATACCGTTCGGTTGATTGCATACTCCATCAGAGACTGTTTGCACACCTGTAGTCAATGCTGTTCTATTGACGCAACTATGCTACTGTTGGAGTTCTTGAGCAGCGTTCAGATGTTTTTGGGTATTGAATTATTCGTAGTTGTTTGAAGCGATGAGGGTATGTGATATTCGAACTCCGCACGATTTGACAAAATACAAATAAAAGAAAATTTCCAAAGTCTGGAAAAACGATGCAAACAGTAAAAAGAGTATTTTGAAATATCAAAAAATAACTATTACATTTATGACCCGATTTTGTCACCTCCTTTTAAAAATACTTTTTCATGTTCTATTAAACCGACGTATTTTTTAAAGTTATTTTATTGCCCTAAAGTATGCTTGAACGACCCTTCTTAAAGATGCATGAGGTAGAGAAGGTATAAATATGAATAGAATTTATTGAAAAATAATATTGCAAGCAAAGC
>JASCZW010009763.1:0-20000 GCA_034211315.2 Aedes japonicus
AAATTGGCTCCAATTCTTCGACAATGGGAGTATCCGCCGCACTTATATTGATGAGCTTGCTTGGGAGGAACGACATCACCGGTACTGGTACGGGCAAATGCATTCGTCAGTTCCCAAAAGACAGCAGAAGAAAACAAAAGATGCCACTCCAGCCACGGGTTGTTCATCCCACGTTGCATCTTGTGTTGATGACGTTGCAGCGAGTCGGTTCCTATATAAACAGAACTTTGAGCACTTTAGGCGTGTAATGTTACTGGCGCAGGCGAAGGTGCCACAGACATATTGATCCTATGCGAGAATGAAGATGTCGGGAAATGTTATTAGAACTATTAGAACTCTCTATTAGCATCCGTAGAATTTCAAAACCAACACCGCCAAAACTGTCTTCAATTGCAGCCCATATGATACCAGAAAAACACGGAGCCAGGTACTCACACCAAACAATTGGAAAGAATTTCGAATAGTATCGTTGCAGTCTGCATTCTTGGAACGGCCAACCAGTAGCCTGACCAAAGAGATAAACCGCTGGAAGAATTAAAAAAGCAAAAAAGTTTTCATGCCCTGTGTTTCTTCAAGAAGATATAAAATTGAAATGAGACGTCATAAAAAACAAAACACATTGCCTATAACACCTTTGTGTCATACAATAAGGAAGTATCAGCCATACTGAAAATAGAAACGATCTTCGTACTAGGAATGGCAAATGCTGACCACTCTAATATCACTACAATGACAAAGAGTATATAATATCAATATCATCAGAAAAATCCACTATGACCGTGCGGAAGGTACAGGAAGAATAGCGTCAATAGTGAACCAAAATTTATGTAATAGAAAAACGCAAATGGTGTGGAGAAAGAAGACACCAGAAAGCTATACCAGAAATGTTGACCCATCGAAGAGGATTGAACTCAGAACATGGAAGGATCAGAAGGGCAATAAGGAAGGAACAGAAGTTATAAACCGTTTCACCAGCAAAAGTATTGAAGATCAGACGGTTACTAATAAAAATAAGAGGAGTTAGATTAAAATTCTACGGCTCATGACTTTGAGGCAGCAACGAATGTGATAAGAATAAACATAAAAGGCTGCCAAACAGGAAGAAAATAGGAAGACCAGCGTCTACCTGGAGGACTTCTATACGACAGGCACATCCAGATATGCAAAATCCTCTGGGGCATGCATATAATGGGCATAAGATGTCGTGTCATGGATTCCACACCTGAAAGTTATACGCATCCACTGCATGAATCATACAAAAAGTAGCAGCAGACAAATGGACAGGAACTGAAGACAACGAAAAAAATGCATGTTCGTCCAATCGCTAATGGGTTCAGATAATTATAAATGCGTCATGAAAATGCCATTTGTCTAATATTCTTATTAAGAGGTTCCAAGCAGTCCATTCTAAAGGGGTCTTACTTCCCCAAAACTTCCAGACCATGTTATGCGCTGAGTGCAGCAGCAAAGAACAAACAGACCTGCTTCCACTACGAGGTGACTCTTCTGTCAGAGTCTGGTTCAAAAGTCAACCTGTTGGTTTAAATCGGTCACCCATTTCCAGCATTATTAAAAATTATCTTGTTTTCTCAATGAAGCACACTCCATCAGTTAGCTGTAGTCAAAGTTAGCAATTCACCAATTGGCTTTGATGAGTGAATTCGATGAGTTGCGCTGTCAGTTTTTGTATCATATCGTGCAACCGCAGAGCCACATGATTCACGAGTTTGACACACAATTTTTGTTGCACATATATTTGAGGTACTGAAAAAAATTTATTGTTTTCGTACACTCTCACATGATAGTGGGAACTAAAGACAAAATCAAAATAAACTAAATTTGAAATCAACTTGAAATAAATTTCTCTGGAGGCTCTTGCTCCAATCATATTTGAGTTTATATCTGTAGCCTTTTTATTCTGAATTCTATACAGTACATATTTAGATTTTCTTTGAAACATATTGAAATATATTTTCAAGGAGCTGGGATATAGTTTGGTAGGGATTAAAAAAATCATATTCCAAACTGTAGAACGAAACCGAAAATTCTGAATGAAATGGAACGTGTCCCACTATGCACATAACCTCTCAATCAAGCTGAGTTAATAGTTATAAAAAATCTTAAGTCCTCGCTACTTGTATAAAATATACACAGAGATTAACTCATATTAAATAATTTGTTGATACAGCTGTTCATTTGTTCTATACAACAACTCATAATAACAGCATTGAATCAACAAAACAATCAACTTACCTTGATAGTTCCAAGTATAATCATTGATCACAGCAAGAATAACAAACGATAACAGCAACGCACAGCATAAAACATAATTTTCTTACCGAAAAAGCAACATAATTCACTTCACTCCACTTCACCGGTATTTTGCTAATCCACCACCCAATGGTAAGGCTACTTGGTCGAAGAAAATCCGAATCTGGCCGCGTACTCTCTCCGTCTCTCTTAAATCGCTTAGATTTTTCTAGCAAAAATGGCCAACATCAAACCATTTTGAGTAATATAATAAGGGAAACGTAACGTAAGTATAACAAACAGTATGAACAGTGCAGCTTTTGCAGTTGTTATAGCTTTTATACTACCAATCTGCAAGCAGCAACTGTGTTTCAAGCAGCATCACTTTTTTCTCCATCAGCTTGTTTTTGGTCTTATTAGAACTTGTCAAAACACACTTTTGCTCTCTTCTTTTTGCTCCACTGCACGAACTCAACAGCTTCATCGTGGATCCAGCTCCACGGTGGATTGACGAGCTGCATGGTGAGTTGCGTGAGCTTTTATCGCAGTTGCGTGACGTCGCTGTGACATTTCCTGGCAACCTACTCGTGCTGACCAAAAGCGACTGGTGAGAAAAACAACAGCACTATTTTGTTAGGTGGCCCTTAGCAGCATCCTTACTGTTGAGTTTAAATCGCACTTCTCACTGGAAAGCGCTACTCAATGTAATGCAAACATCCCAGTGATTTCTCGTTGTAAGTGCAGTGGTGCTCTCGGCTTTCTCAAGAAAGCGAGAACCACCCGGTTTTTAACATTGAGGATGTATTTTTTAAATTCGGTAGCATCCGATCAAGGCACATAACCGTTCGTCATACTACCCCATGCAGGATAGGCAAGGGGAAATCCCCTAACTGGACAAAGAAGTTGTGCAATCGATCGGGTTCTTAGGCATCACCTATGGTTTGTTTCGCAGTTCTGGCAGATCGGGTTTATTTTTAGCATGCACCGCCTATTTCACACATTTGCTCTTCTAGCTGCATACCATAACTTGTGGATCTCGGAGCATATTTATATTGGATAACACTTTAATCGGTAGTGACTCGGAGAAAAACAAACCTGACTTAATGACAAGGCAGCAGGTTTGGCATAAGCCTGCTACAACCACCAATAATCGTTGAATGCGTCCCATTATTGGTGCAGCGACGAATGACCGGCAGATATAATGGTCATTCTTTAAAAACAACAACCAACCTGAATGAACCGTCCATGTTCTGTAGGGATACTGGGACTCTGAATTTCTTTCGTAGTAAAATCGAATTGGAATTTCATGCCATTGAGCATCATCATTGTATTCGTTTCTTTCAGCCGTTTGGGTGTTAAAAATGGTGGCTGCTCGGCTTACCACAAAACCAACCGCAGAGACGCGGCATGGTCGCCATGGAGATTCTGTTTCGTGGAAACGATATCTACATAATTCGTAAACTGGATCCAAGTGAGCCTTCTGATCCATCACCATCACAAAAATGCCTTTTCATTTGGGAAATCAGACTCAGTTTCTTCACTTCCAACAGATGCCGCGTCAACAACAGCATCATGGAACTGTTGATCGCGGCATACGCGTGCAAAACTTCGTCAGCTAATCCAATCGTGGGTGTAGATTCCTGCATTGCCGTATTTCAAAGCAATGCAAAATGCGCAAACGGGGGATGCATTGTGTCGAAGCTGCTGGCTAGAATGATGCGCACCTCCGGATTGCCCCACATCATTACGATGGATCTGCAATCAGAAGGAAATTCATGCGCTTTCTTTCGACGTGCCGCGTGCCGACAACTCTTCGAGAGCTTCCGCCATTCTTGGCTCCAGTACATTCAAGAGAGCGTAAGTGGTGATTTGTTCTTCCTCTGAGTGCGACGATTCTCAGAACACATCTGCAATTCACCGTTAGATCCCAGATTACCGAGAACTCGGTTATCGTGGCCCGTAATCCTGGCTTCAGCCGAAAGTGCAACGGCCTATGCTGAAACGTCTCCGTTTGGGAATTGCCGTTATCCACGGGGAGCAGAAGGAGTCCGAAACCGACGAGGTGGATGGCTGTGACCCGGGCCACCATTGCCGCCCAAGCCGCGCAACAATGGACGTGGAATCCGGAGGTGTTCCAGTTCACCCGAAGCTAAGGAGCGCTTCCAATCAACGTAGTGGGGTGACGTTGGCGGACGGATCGCCACCATGGTGGTATGCTGAATGCGTTTAATGCCAACGGCTGACGAAACGTATCGATTGTGTTGTTACTTTCTTTAGTATGATCTAATTGACGACGTTCAGTACTATTCCGTGGCTGCTTGCTGAGGTCCCCGGCGAGAGAGGCTGCCAGCAAATCATGGCGTGATGGCCACGCATGGCCTGCTCAGCCAGGATGCTCCGTTAGGTTGATTAGATATCCACCAACTGATGAGGTAATTGCGTGTTGATCAAGGTGTTCGCAACTTCCAAACATGACGATGAAATTTAAAAATAATTACAGGTACGTCGTTACCAATCACTCGTCTCCACACGAGATCCAGAAGATGCAGTGCTCATAAAATCAAAACAGTTGATATCAGCGTGCTTTTGGGCTGAGTGCAATTCGTCGCGAAGTGCACAACAAGCGAATCAATGTCGTATCTGGTTAGAAACGCAACCCCTCTGAAGATTAGATCTCTTTTTACCCTCGATGCAGGTGCCAAATTTCATAGAAGAAGAAGAAAGACAGTTGACTGTAAAAACGGTGGGAGCAAACATGGTTCAAACTTCTGAGCTTTGCAACTTCACCGTGTTAAAGCACGTATGATAAATGACAGACTAGAGGTCTTTTTAGATGCACCGTTCAGGAACCAGGATGAAATCCGAGTCAATGCAGCAAGGAACTATGCGTCCAGAGATTTTCTACAAATGTGTAGTATTTTTTGTCCTAGTGAAAGTCTACGTAGTCCATTTCGATAGCGAAGCTGCGAAATCTAATATTTGCTACAGTAAGCACGATTTATCTGGTGGCAAGTTTTTCACTAAAACCACAACAATGATTTTAAGTACAATAAAAAAGATTCACGATTTACATTATACACATCAATGATTTTTACATAAAGAATTAGCGCTAACATATGATAGCAGATGAACAGTTAATAAAAAATATAATACAAGCTGCTTGTTGAAAATAATTTAAAATTTCTTTGTAGAACTCGGCAGATACTCACTGATCACAGATAAAATATTCAACACCTATTTATATATGTTTCGTATATGCTGAGTCAAGTGAGTTTGTTGTGTTTTTTCATACTCTAGTTTAAACTATTGATGGAGTTTGGTTTCTTCACATCTAAAGAAAGATCTCACTAAGGCCTGTACTCGAAAAAATGCACCAAACAAAACTGTTTGCCAAATTTATTTCAAGTCGGATTTTCTTGAAACTTTCAGGAAATGAACTCATACATATGAATTATGTTTCGGCATAATTACTTTATTAAATTTCTTCTATCGCTGAAAGCCCGCACCTTTCTTAAGACCCCTCATTACAGTTTATGCAATGGTGGAGCTGACCTTTTGGTCACTTTCATCCATTCTTTCTTCAACTCCAGCTCGTTCTCAAACACCTTGACGATTATCGAACTTAGGACTTCATTATGCAAAAATCTTCCACCGGATAATCATGGCGAATATTCTGCATATAGGTAGGAAATTGACCGGAGGTGGTGTTTTCGTTGCAGTTAGTGTCAGGTTGAAAGCAAGTGCAGTTGAAGACGATTCCTAGATCACCGTAGAACGGTTAGGGTTGCAATTCAGCTTGGAGGCCGTAATCTATTTCTTTGTGCAGGTGTACATTTTCCTCCGGATCTAACTCGAGATTCAGACCTAACTAATGCGCACTGCCGATCTGTTTCCGCTATTTCGAATACGGTTGCCCTCCATGATGAAATGATTATTTTGGGAGACTTCAACCTAGCGGGCATTGTATGGACTTCAACTCACAGCGCACAGTGGCACAATTCTGAAAAAAGACGGTCAAAAACATTTTCACCCTTTTGTCATCATTTTATCGACTAGGTGTCTTCAGAAGAGTTGCTCAAAATGTTATTCCGCATCTTTTGAAATAACACGCCTAACCTTTCATAAGGGCTTAAGTACACTTTCAAATTCTAACTTTTTTCAGCTACGAGATAACGGGTTGTTGTCTTCGACAAAATTGTAGAACTACTAATTTTAAGAAAAGTTGCTGAAGACATCAAGTTTCTAGAGCTAAACGTTAAAGAGATATGATTGGTTTTCTATCAGCACTACCTTAAAATCTGTTTTTTTAAATAATTAGTACTTTGTTAAAATTTGACAATTTCAGTATGTTCTAAGAAAATGTAGGAATTATTGAAATACACATTTTTGTTGAACATAGCAATGCTCTCTGGTGACCACATTTTGATATATGGTTATTCAAGTGTCTGTGTGACGTCATAATCAACCGCATCAAAAAGGGTGGGCGGGTCATGGCAGGTCTAAAACACATTATATTTGAAAGATTATCTTATGAACAAGTATTGCTGAAATTTTCAGCGTTGGGTACTGAAGGGTACCTAGTATAACGTCAGTTTGAAAATAGTACAGGTTATAAGCCAATTTATATTTCACATGTAACGTAATGTTTAACAAGCTTAAAATAATATATGCGGGTCCTGGCGGGGTCTCAAATTAATTGTATTTGGAAGAGTATCTTATGAACTAGTAATCCTGAAATTTTCAGCGTTGGGTGCCAAAGGGTACCCGTTTAATTCTAATACAAAATAGTTCAGTAGAAAAAATATGCTGAGAAGTGTAATATTATCTATTTGACAAACGGGCGTTATATGTAGAATCCATTTTAATTTGCTATTGACAAATGTGTCAATCGTACAAACTTATATCACTTTTGTCTTCAGAATCATCACTTGAAAGCTCATTATCTGAATTCAAAATCAGTTTTTGGGCCATTTCGCTTTGAAATCTTACGAGCTCGATGTTCACGTCATTTATGGATCACCCCAAAGTATCCTGCTGTTGACGTGTAGTTTTGGGCTTTGCTAACTGAGCAGGCGTAGTTTTTTTTCACCGATTGATTTGTGAAAAGTTGTGCCACAAAATGAGTTTATTCAGTCCTTGTCGAATGGAATTGTTCAAAGTGTGGGTTGAAAAGCAAAACGAAAACCGTGATGTGAAATATAGTCGCGTTTTAGAATATTTCAAACGAAACCTAAATAAGGAGAAGCCACCGTGTGAGAAAAATATAATTTCTAAAAATGTATCCAGACTTTGCTCACAGTTTGAAAAACGATGGCGAACCTGTAAAACATCCGTGAAGGTTTTCAAGAAACGACATGAAACCTGGTTGAATTCTAACGCACTAATAGTACCGAAAGCGGAACCAAGGGGTAGACCAAAGAACCCATTTCAAGATTTGAACATTCAAAACAAGCGTCGAAGAGTTGCACATTTTAGAAGCATGGGATCTGCAAATGAGTTGTCATTGGCTGCACAAATGAATGCGCGAAATGAGGGACTCTGCAAAACTACTTAACGAAATTATGCAATCCACACCAAAGCGGTCGTCGAAAATAAGAAAAGCCTGGATCAATCACAAAGAAAATCAACCTTCGGGAAAAATGTCAGAAGATGAAGGACTTTCTTTTTTCATTGAAGGCGATTTTTCCAAGCGACAATGGTTACTTCTAAGGAGTCAAGCTAAAAAATTCAATACACCTCAAATTTACCCGTCCATGCACACAATTACCATTGCTCGGGACCGTTGTATTCCAGATGGAGTGACTATAACTGAGGTGCGTTCAGAGGTGAGACTACAGAATTTGCTAGACCATACGGCAATGCGTCTGATCATTGCTATAGATAAAAAACCTGAGCCAATTTCATTGGAACTTGGATCGAAATGGGGCCTTGATGGATCTTCTGATCACTCAAATTACAAACAGAAGTTTGAAAACGAAAACGCAGATGATAGTTCGATATTCCTATCTTCATTAGTTCCCCTACAAATACGCGATAAAAATAACCCTTCTTCAATCTTCTGGTGTAACCTGACTCCATCATCTACCAGATTCTGTCGGCCAATCAACATCCAATTTGCAAAGGAAACCACAGCTCTAACTATCCAAGAGAAAGAAAATATAGAAATGCAGATCAGAGACTTAAATCCTACTCAAGAAGGTTCATATACCATTCATCACATGTTGGTTTGCACTATGATTGATGGTAAGGTTTGTGGAGCTTTAACTGGCATAAGCAATCAAAGATGTTTTATTTGTGAAGCTTCTCCCAAACAATTTCATGACATAAATGCTATGAATGCTTGGCCGACAAGCTCCTCAGCCCTAGAGTTCGGGATTTCACCATTACATGCACACATTAGGTGAGTACATATTATAATTTGAAATAATATAGTATTGTTGTTATTATTACTGGGCAATGCTTTCTATTTTGACTCTGCCTACATAACGAAGATTCATATTTTCTATATTTCACTCCATATTTCCACCATATTTTTTTTTTGTATATCTATTACATTGCTTGTGATTGAATGTTTTACTACTCTCTCCTTAAAGCGTATTAAAATATTTGCATAAGTAATAGTGCATTTTGCGCCACATATCCAAAACCAAGTCAGTAAATGTTTTTTTTAATCAAATTCATTTAAGATTTATGGAATGCATCATTCACATCGCATACCGATTGACTCAAAAATATGGCAAGTGAGAAACCTTGCGATAAGCAAAAGTTACAGAGAGAAACGGAATATTCAAGAGCAGTTCAAAAGACAAATGGACTGTTAATCGATGTACCGAAACATGGTTCAGGGAACGACTAATGATGGCAACACGGCTAGACGCTTTTTTGCAAATCCTGAGTTGACGGCTTCCATCACTGGTATAAAAGTAGAATTAATTGAGAACTTTGCTACCATCTTGTCAGTCTTGGCCAGTGGTCGAGCTATAAACGTAGAGGTGTTCAAAATATTTTGCTTGGAAACTGCAAAATTATATGTTAAAAATTATGGTTGGTATTACATGCCATCGTCAGTGCATCCAGTACTGATTCATGGAGCCGAAATAATAAAGCAAGCTGTTCTGCCAATTGGAAGTTTGTCCGAAGAGCCACGAGAATGCCGCAATAAAGATATTCGACGTTATCGTGAACATCGAGCTCGTAAGTTTTCAAGATTGGTAAAATATCAAATTTTCTGAAGAAAAACTAACAAACCAGTACTTTTTATTTTTTAACAGGATGGCTACAAATACGGACATATTCAAACGACTACTTGTAACTTCGGATCCATTTATTTCTTTGATGCGAAAACCTGTTAAAAAAAACAAAAGGAAATTGAGCGAAATGGCCCAAAAACTGATTTTGAATTCAGATAATGAGCTTTCAAGTGATGATTCTGAAGACAAAAGTGATATAAGTTTGTACGATTGACACATTTGTCAATAGCAAATTAAAATGGATTCTACATATAACGCCCGTTTGTCAAATAGATAATATTACACTTCTCAGCATATTTTTTTTCTACTGAACTATTTTGTATTAAGAATTAAACGGGTACCCTTTGGCACCCAACGCTGAAAATTTCAGGATTACTAGTTCATAAGATACTCTTCCAAATACAATTAATTTGAGACCCCGCCAGGACCCGCATATATTATTTTAAGCTTGTTAAACATTACGTTACATGTGAAATATAAATTGGCTTATAACCTGTACTATTTTCAAACTGACGTTATACTAGGTACCCTTCAGTACCCAACGCTGAAAATTTTAGGAATACTTGTTCATAAGATAATCTTTCAAATATAATGTGTTTTAGACCCCGCCATGACCCGCCCACCCTTTTTTGATGCGGTTGATTATGACGTCACACAGACACTTGAATAACCATATATCAAAATGTGGTCACCAGAGAGCATTGCTATGTTCAACAAAAATGTGTATTTCAATAATTCCTACATTTTCTTAGAACATACTGAAATTGTCAAATTTTAACAAAGTACTAATTATTTAAAAAAACAGATTTTAAGGTAGTGCTGATAGAAAACCAATCATATCTCTTTAACGTTTAGCTCTAGAAACTTGATGTCTTCAGCAACTTTTCTTAAAATTAGTAGTTCTACAATTTTGTCGAAGACAACAACCCGTTATCTCGTAGCTGAAAAAAGTTAGAATTTGAAAGTGTACTTAAGCCCTTATGAAAGGTTAGGCGTGTTATTTCAAAAGATGCGGAATAACATTTTGAGCAACTCTTCTGAAGACACCTAGTCGATAAAATGATGACAAAAGGGTGAAAATGTTTTTGACCGTCTTTTTTCAGAATTGTGCCACCGTGCAGCGGCTTCCTCCGTCCCGACTATGAACGCTCCTCTTTCCACGTAGGGGCTATTCAGCTTCTGTTCAGCTACAGTACCGCAACTCTATCCCAAGTTAATAACGTGGTGAATGAGAATAATCGCTCTCTAGATCTCTGCTTCGTGAGTGGCCGAGATATTGCTCTCGTCATCTCTACAGCTCCCGTGCCTCTAATTAAGGATGTCCCTCACGCATCCTTCTCTAATAGTTGCTGTCGAGGACGTAGTAGCTCGAGACTTCGTCGACACTCCTGCTGATGTTTTATCTAGTTTGGATTGTCAGAGCATTCTTGATTCGACCGACGTTAACATCGCTGCTCAACCTTTTTCCCACGTCTTGGCTTATGACATTGACAGACACGTCCCAAAAAAGATTGTTCAGACTGATTCTCGGGTCCCTTGCATGACGAACGCTCTTCGCTCGCTAAAACGGATTAAAAGGGCGGCTCTTGAAAGATTCACGAAACACCGCACCATGTCGCTTAAACATGCACCAGAGAGGAGTGGACGTGAATTTGGTGCGTGTTCTTAAGTTTGCGGAAATAAAGCGAAGTGAAACATAATTTACAGTGAATATTTATTTTGGTGAGAGAAATCGGGGGAGTTTGCCCATTTAATCTTCCGGTTCACTTCATAGCACACTGCTATTTAGGATCAGGTGGAAACCCAAGACCTTTGTACTACACGGCATATTGGTATTTAGGACTAGGAGGAACCCACTGATTACTTGTCGATCTGCCTAATTAGGAAGACGTCTGCATTGAATTATATCAAATCATAATATTCCGCCCACTATATCACAATACACATTGCGAATAGCTGAGTGGAATTGAGACAAGGAAAGCATTGGGTACTGGACCAAGTCTCCCCCGGCTGATGCAAAAAGATGGGCATCATCATCATCATCATCATCATCATCATCAACAACATAAACCAATCAAGTCCTCCATACAGGCAATGAGAACTAGTTGCCGTTCTCATTCTCCACAGTTGAGTGAAGTCAGATTTGGAATCCCATATAGCGACGTGGAAGTAAGAGAGATAGCTGGTACAATGACGTCAGAACGATTAAGAAGTCCAGTCTACTCAAGGATATGTCAGGTTGGATATTTCGCGCGCTTTTCTCTACACGGTAAATCTGAAGTATGCAATTATGACTTCAAAGTATGCACTTTGCTTGTAGAATGGAATTATGCATAAAATGCCTAAAAAGGTTTTATGCAAAAATGCCTAAAAAGGTTATACGTTAGAAAGTGAATTAATTTTGCAGCATGTGAAAGAGATAAGAAACTATGCATTTTTTAAATGTGATTGTTTGTAAGAACTAGTCACTTTACGAAATGAAGATGAATAAGAAACTCAGCTCCAATATCTCAAAAGTTCGGATCTGTTTTTTTTTGTAATCAACAACATTCCGTATGGATTTATCACATTCCGTATGGATTTATCAGCTCCACATGCAAATAAAATACATCATAAGGTAGGAACATGTTTCTTTTGCTGGGATTGATGGTTTGCAAAAGAAAATTTTCAATTCTGGTTATAGGTTACAGTATCAGTAGATATATATCAAATTGGTGAATAGGTGCCAACGGTTGAAAATCTCTCTAACAAAGAAATAAAATAGCCTGTCCATGATGTTGGGTTACGGTTTGGCTTGCAAGAACCTATTTTTTTATCATCACTTTTTTCCGGCAAAGCCAGTCAACTAGAACAAATCGATATTTCCAGGCTGTCATCACGCCTTTTTTATGCATTTTTATATCCCACTGGAATAAGAAAAGATCTGGAAAGTATTCATTTTTTGGGATTAAAAAGTAGGCACTTTTTGACGTATGGAGGATGTTCATTAGAAAAATGACTAGCTCAGAATTACCGTGTACAGAGTTTGACAGTTGCATCCTCTCTTAAAGCTAACCGTTCCTCTTTCGCCTCCATTTTCTCTACTGATCCGTTCGACAAGCATTTCGTACTACATAGAGATTCCCGACGTTTACCGCACGCACAGCTTGCTCAAGGTATTCATAAGCAAAAATGCATAGCGGAAATTTTTCCGATAAAAACAAAGCACTCAACAATCACACCGTAATAACCCCTATTTGTTTTCAGTTTAACATTTTGGCGCGTATTTCATTATAGTTCATCACAATTTGGATAGCTGGATCCTCTCTTTCTTGCTCGTTTTCGAAAAATCTTCCATAGCGTGAAATATTGAGTGCTTAATAGAGCCAGGGCGCTCCATTTACTGCTGACCAGAAAAGTGAAAAGTGAAAAGAACAAGAATTTGTAAGAAACAGCTGTAATGGAAACACAGTTAGTCAATGTGACGGAAGGAACACTACTAGTATGCAAAATCCCCCAATGGAAACTGCCTGTTTACATCATTAGCCCATCAGATTTGGCAATCCCTTCCAGGAACGGAGCTCAATGACTTCCACACTCGCTCAGTGCGGGCGCTAGTGGTTAGTTATTATCGCGAGCGTATTAACTCGCTGGAGGAGCAGTTGCTAGCTCAGGCGCAAATAATCTTCCCGGAGCTGGTAGACACAACGCCGGCAAACCAGATAATTGACTACTATTTGGACAGACTCGCGACTACAGGCTTTTGGGGCGGAGAAGAGAGTATACGTGCAGTTGCTGCTACGTTCGGATGCAAAATAATTGTTTACTCGGAGCACGCAAGTCTGATAGTAATTGGAGAGTCGCACCCACAAACCCAATATCTTAACATAGTTCACCGGATTAACGAAAACGGTACTTACAACCATTATGATAGTGTGTTGAGGCTGGAGAAGAATGATGAGCCCCCAAGAATCAAGCGTCGAGTCAATCCAACACCCGGTAATACCGAAATAAACAACAAAATTATCAAACAACGCGCATTCTAAGTAGTTATATTTCCTAAAACTATTATTATTATTATTTTCCATCAGGATTAGCACCACCCACCCAGGATTCTTTTCCATTTAATCACCTGCAATCTAGGCATCGAATGCCTACAGCGATGGACACACGAGAAGTCTCGCCAAACAGCGACATACAAAACACGCCACCGTGTTCCATCAACATTAAAGAGGGACGAATGACCTTAGTTGTTAAAGTCCCTCTATAAAAACAACAACAACAACATCAACATAAAGGAATACATAACAGTCGGAACATGGAATGTATCCGGATGCTCCCAAGAACCAGATCGAGATCTAGTGGATCAGTTTCTCCTTAAGAATGACGTGGCGGTAGCATGTTCACAGGAAACTCGAATGTCGACCTGTGTCTTCCACTCTGCGTCATATTCATGGTATAATGTGAATAAACAAGCTAGTGGCGTCAGAATGGGCGGTGGGACAGCTTTGGCGATTCATCGTGACCTAAAACCCATATGCAAGTTTTTGCGAATATCTGACAATGCGTGCGCAGCATTTCTACTGATTTTTGGAGAACAACTTATATGGATTTCCATTTACGCTCGTTCTTCGAGTAGTCGAGCCGATCCTGAGTTCAGTTTACTACACGACTTTCTTCGACGTTTGTCCCCACTCCAGCGCTCAAATGTAATTGTAATGGGTGATTTCAACGCACATGTAGGAAATCGCGATTTGCTACCTGAAGACAGACCAAGGGTAAGTACCTATATCACCGTTGGAGCAACGCGAACGGGGACGGACTGAAGGATATCCTTCAGGCATACAATTATCGTCTTTGTAGTTCTTTTGGGTCCTGTTCGAGTGTTTTGTGCACCTGGCATCGTGGTAGCACAAGTAAGAACACGACCTTGATCGTGGTAGCAGTAAATCACAGATTGACCATATTATCATGCCGATAATATTTCGTTTCCAGAGACCGAAGTGCAGATGCATTGAAGGAATATCAGGTTTCTCTGACCATCGTATGCTATTATTGACCGTGTGGCAGCGACTTTCCTCAGGTTCAGAAACGAGAACTCATGAAGATACAGAAACACTATCCAACATAATTGCAAGAGCAATACGAACGAACTATCAGGTTTCACTACTTACAACTGACCCGGAAGCAAAGAAACAATATTGCAGAGCACTTAATTTCAAACTGGTCACTCCCAATGAGAACGCTACTGTAGACCCGAATCAGCAAATAGAAACAACCATCAACCGCCATGCTGGACGCAGCATCAAGCACACTGATTAGATCTAAATCTCCGCCTACTCCTAGGATGCACGAGAAGCTGGCCGAGAATTGGAAAGGGTGCAGCGTGAGTCATTGGCAAACTCGGCGGAGCGCCGAACGTAAACGAAAACACCGAGAGGCTAGGAAAAAGGAAGAGACAAGCCATACGAAGACCATCAAGAGGAGAGAGGTGAAATTGTTCTTCGACAACCTGACCTCTCATCAGATTGATTACATGACATGGTCGTCGCGACATATGGGTCAACATTCACGGTCCAACCCGGATGGACTGGAAGACAGGTACATGAAGTGCACAGTTCCTAAACAAGTCGCTAAGTCGCGGACCTAACAAATTGTTGACGAATACGTGCCAGACTCAGCATGATACCTTGGATGTTGCAACAAATTCTGATGAAAATATACGTTCAAAGCATGGTATACTGCCACTATGCTGAACAAGTTGGAATCGCATACTGCAGGAAACGATTGCAAACTACCAATTTGCCTATCACAGGCCTAACTCCGAGTGCCAAAGATCAAATCTTCATTGTGAGATAACATTAGTTGATGGAGCGCTGGCGCAAGGGATGACGTATATCGTATACATTCGCATCAGATACGGCAGGCGTTCGACTCGCATCGACTTACGAGCGGTGCCTGAAACGCATAGGTAGTCGCACTATTGTCAGAGTCCTCAGCATGACTCCTGAGCAACATCACTCAGGATCTATGATTCGGTCATAAGCCCAATCGTATTATCATAGACTAAAGGTCACATAGCAATACAAGACAGGAACCGGCTGCGTGACATGGAACAGGTGATAGTCGCTGGACTATATTCAAGTGACTCAAGACAATTCAATGAAACTGATATGCACTGCAACGTTGAAGCCGTTTTGAAAGGTCACCCCAAGTAGCACACTACGATCACAATTAGTTGTAGTAACTTGATTATGACTTAGCAAATCATATTTATGTTATTTCAACTGAATGGCAACAAGTGTGCTACTAGGGACACTATCGTCAGAAAAATACGCATGGCACGACTACTTACTGGGCTCATCTATTACGGATGGAAGAAGGTGAAATATTGAAGCTTGCTGCAGACTATCACATTCCAGGACCTCTCAAACGAGGACGTCCATGTCATAATTGGAAGACTTGCATGGAACAGGACATAAGATGCACTAACCTGTTGGAAACATGTATTCGCGATTTAGCTGAAGATCGAGAAAGATTTCGAGCGTTTGCGGATCACATGAAAACGTGTATAAACGAAGAACCAACAGAGGGAGATTTTGAACCAGACTTCACGGACTTTCCGGATGATGATGACCTGGAAGGAAACTTCGAAGGCTATGAAACAAGTGATTCAGATTGAGGCCTCCTTGATGAAAAAGTACCTAGAACCCTGCTAAAGTTTTCTGACCGATAATAAACGAAAGTAAAGAATTATTTGTTGAATCCATCTCTTAAGCTTCACACAAACATAGGATAAGAAAGCGTTTTTTATATGTTATCACTATTCAACATCTTTATTAATCTTTTCATGTATTTAAATGCGTCCCGCATGAAAGCTACGAGCAATTTGAACGACAAAACTTGCGGTTCCAGTACTACAACAACCAATAGGAGAAGAAACAGATGAGAAATAATTCATACTTGAACTTATCAATTGCAATAATGTACTAATCACCAGGTTTTGTAGCCATTTCATTTCAGCAATCAACGCCTCTCCTCTTGCTGCACTTGCTCCACTATCCTATGTACGCATTAACACTTGTTGGGACTGGTTTTTCATTAACCGGCGCATGCTTGTGGAAGATCCCGGTTTGCTATATGGTTTAGGGCATGTCAACGGGAAGGCTTGGTAGGTTCTCGCCTAGCCCAAACGCAGATGGGCGGACAGTGGTCGGCCAGGACGGGGACTGAGAAATTACAATTATAATTACAATTACAGAAATCCGTTAAATCGGATTACCGAACGATCAGCTGAGGAGAATTCGGTAAAATTTTACAGATTTCTGTAAAAAAATCCTAGCGTGTAAAAAGTCTATAATATTTCAGTACATCGAGATATTTTTTTTTGGTCTTATGCGTTTGATAAAATTTGTTTGGATTCTTATTACCTACCTCTTAGCAATACATATATGCTAATGGACAATTTTTTGCCAAACGTCCATTCGGCCAAACATCCATATGCCAAACGACCCACCCCTCACTAAATGTAAGGATTTCAATGATTTGTGTTGAGCCCTGATTGAACAAATGTATCGCTTTTATTATTTTCGCACCATTATCAAGAGGTGGATTCGCTTTAAAGTATCGGAAATCTCGTCTTCCAACAAAACTAAATGATTTATTGAGATCGGAAATATGCCAGATGAAAATCCGAGTAGCTGCTGGTGGAACAGTCGGATGGTCGCTTACGACAAGTGCTGATTAAAGGTTGATTTATCGATTTCTTTTACAATTTCTTCATTTTGTAACATTCACGCAAGTGGGCGGAAATTCTTTCGTGATTTGGAATCGATGGATTCTGAATTAATAGCTAGATTATTGCAGGATGCAGAGGGACTGCTTAGGGAAGCATACATTGTGAGTAGCTGAAGGGAAGACATAAATAGAAATGAGCTTTCAGATGATTTGTTTGTAGTTCAAACCAATAATTAACCTTCAAACATTATAATTACAGTCTTCCAAAACGCTTCTTCAGGCAAGTACGACTCCATTATTTGCCCAGCCAGACCTGATGCGCCCTTCGATTCCAGTCACTCTGATTGTACGTCTGCTTTGAATCACGGACTACTGGCCTATTGCAAAATGTTCGTGGTCTCCGAACGAAGATAGACGATTTTTCTTAGCTGTCGTCGAGGTCCAACTTTGACGTGATAGTTCTAACCGAAACCTGGCTTAATGATCAAATTCATTCCGCTCAACTATTTGGAGATCAGTTCACAGTTTTTCCGGAATGATCGTAATCGCATAAATAGCAAGAAATCTCGTGGTGGTAGCGTCTTGATAGCAGTTCAAAAGACCACGGTTGCCTGGATCCTACTCCTATTAACCCTTCGCTCGAACAGTTATGGGTCCAGATAACAACTGCACACACAGGAAGTTAAGATATCGGCACCATGTACTTACCTCCCGATAGGAAATCTGATGTAAGCAGCATTGAGGACCATGTCAGTTCGATTGGCGCTGTGTTATCCCGTTTAGATCACAACGACTACGCTTTACTATTTGGCGATTATAACCAGTCTGGGTTGGTCTGGAATGTTCCCATGATTGGTCATCCCACAATTGACGTTCTTAGTTCGCATATGCCACCTGCCTGCTGTGCTTTGATCGATGGTTAGCCTTCATAATTTAACGCAAATGAATTTCAACGTTAAATCGTAACTCCCGAGACGTGCTTGATCTTGTGTTGGCAAATGAAGCTGCCGTAATGGAATGTGCTGTTGTCAGAAGCCTCCGAACCTTTAATTAACCTCGACGCTGACCATCCTGCGCTGGAAATTACTATCAATCTATCGAGTACCGCAACTACCTTCGATAACATCGTTGACCCTCATGGCCTGAATTTCCGTAGAACTGATTTTGCTGCTGGCGAGTTCCTTGGCTCGTGCTCTACTATCGATGGAAGCGGTTTGATTTTTTGACGAGGTGGTGTCTCGGGCTATATCAGACTTGTTCCGCTGAGGAACCTGCTCGTAAACCTCCAGCGGTCTGACGCTCATTTACGGTACCTGAAACGTGTGAGATCGAAGGCTCTTCGTAAGTACTGCAAAAGCTCGAAATCAGATTCACCAAAGCGAATTTTCTCGACAGCTAGTACCCATTACCGAATGTACAATCGTCTTCTTTACAAGAATTATTCAAAACGAATCAATCTAACCTTCGGCGCAACCCAAAGTTGTTCTGGTCATTTGTGAACACAAAAGGGAATGTTAATGGGCTACCGGTTGAAATTCAATTTGGCGACAGAATCATCAGCACACAAGTGGACAAATGTGATCTTCTTTTTGAGCACTTCAAAAGTGTATTCAATAACACCATGCCAGCATTGGAGCAAGCCAGCGAAGCACTCAGAGATACTCCCAGAGACGCGTTTGACTTCAATATTCCTGCGATTACATTGGACCTCGTTGAATCCGCAATCCGGAAGCTGAAACTCTCAAACAGTAGGCAGGACCTGACGGAATTCGCTTCATTGTGTACTGGAAGAGTTTGCTCTGCAGTGTTTACGATTCCTCTTTTGAAGATTTTCAATACCTCGTTACGCCAGAGAAAATATCCAACACGTTGAAAATCTTCGTTCATGTTCCCGATTTTCAAGAAAAGGAGATAAACAAAATGCCGATAATTATCGAGGAATCACATCGCTCTGTGCCCGCTCAAAAGTTTTCGAGATCATCGTCAACGACTTGTTGTTCGCTAGTTGCAGACACTACATCTCTCCTGAACAACATGGATTTCACCCAGAAGATCGATTTCAACCAACCTTGCACCTTTCGTTTCCTCGTGTCTCCGGAATATGGAAACTGGATCTCAAGTCGACGTTGTTTACACGGATCTTAAAGCTGCTTCCGACACGGGTCGACCATGCTGTACTTTCTGGCAAGGTTAGACAAACTTGGTGTGTCAAATAACTTAGCTCGTTGGTTTAAATCTTATCTAACGGACGGGATGCTCTGATGTGAAGATCGGCTCAGCTCAATCGAGACTGCTTTACTAATATGTCGGGCGTACCTCGAAGGCAGCAACTTGGGACCACTGCTGTTCTCAATTTTTCATCAACGAGGTTGGACTGCTACTTCCACCTAACTGCAGGTAGTTCAATGCAGACGATGTGAAAGGGTATGTGGTTGTGCGATGCTTCGCTGATTGTTTACGACTACAGCACTTGATCAGCAGCTTTGAAGAGTGGTGTTCAGGAATTTCCTCACTCTGGTGTTAGTAAATGCTTCATTATACATTCCATCGAAAATTGCACCCAATTGCGTTTGATTGGCGATAAACAGTAACCTCTGCAGAAAGTTGATGCCGTTCGTGGCCTGTGGGGTCACGCTTGACTCCCGGTTTGACATTTGAGACAACACTACACGGATATGATAACCAAAGCAAACAGACGCTCGGTTTCATGTTTAAGATCTCCGACGAGTTTCGTGGATCCCACACTGTCTGGCGTTGTACTGCTCTCTCGTGTGTTCTATTCTG
>JASCZW010009763.1:25000-40478 GCA_034211315.2 Aedes japonicus
GTTTCCTGACGCTTGGAAGCTGGAAATACACACAGCGTTGAGAACTACCGCCCATCAATCCATAACTGCCTTGCGAAAGTTTTCGTTACTTTTGCTTTTGCTGTTAAAGGGTGTATTCGATAAAAATGGCACACACATATATACTCATCAAAATTAAACTGATTATCGGATTTTCTTGAAATTTTCAGGGAATGAAGAACTACTAATGAGTTTTGATATACAACATTTGTTTTATTCAATTTCGTCTCCCATCCCGAATGCCCGCACCTTCTTTTTCACTCCACCCATCAAATTTTGTACAACCGATTTTCCCAGCGTTTTTGTTGTTTTTACCCAAATTTTCTTCAATTCTAGCTCTGTTTTTATAGTTTTGGGATGTTTGCGAAGTTCCGTTTTTATAATTGCCCAGAATTTTTCAATTGGACGAAGTTCCGGTGAATTTGGTGGGTTCATATCCTTTGGCACAAAATTGACTACGTTGGCTTGGTACCACTCCAATACGTTTCGAGCGTAGTGGCAGGATGCTAGATCAGGCCAAAACAGAGTTGATCATTTGTGCTTCCTAATGAATGGCAAGAGACGCTTCTTAAGACACTCTTCCGTGTAAATCGCACCGTTTAATGTTCCGGAAGTGATGAAGGGAGCACTTATTTCACCACATCCGCAAATCGCCTGCCAGATTAGAAACTTCTTTGCAAATTTCGATAGTTTCTTCTTTCGAACATCCTCCGGAACATCGAACTTCGACTTGGCAACGAAATATTCTTGCCCAGGAAGTTGACGGAAGTCGGTTTTGACGTATGTTTCGTCATCCATCACGATGCAACCGGATTTGGTGAGCAGCTTCGTGTAAAGTTTCCGGGCGCGGGTTTTCGCAGTGATGTATTGTTTTTCATTCCGGTTTGTGGCTTTTTGCACTTTGTAAACATGTAACCCAGCACGCTTCATGATTTTCTGCACAAAACCGACTCCTTAGACTTTTTAGCGACATCTCGAATTGACATGTTTGGACGGTTCTTGAATTGTTGTACGACTTTCCTGGCCATTTTACTGTCGATTGGACCACTTTTACGACCACTCCCTTCCTTCCTTTGGACACTCAGACGCTCCTTGAAGGTTCTTATTACACGAGACACAGTTGTATTTGCAATTCCAAGCCTTTTAGCCCCTGGGACGCCCCTGGATTTTAATTGTGAGTGCACAAAATTTTCTCACGGACAATTTCTTGTTTCGACGACATGACTGGAACTACTGATTCCATAACAATGAAGCTTGGCAAATGTAAATAATACACTATGGATAAGATCTACTCAAATTTCTAGGTTTTTTACTCATACGATTCAAAAGTTACAGAAGATTTTCTGTGTGCCATTTTTATCGAATACACCCTTTACTTGACGCCATGTACCCTGTTGTGCAGTCAGTGATCTCTGAGCATCAACATGGTTTCGTCAAAAAGCGGTCAACGACATCTAACCTCGTGACAAACACCGGTACTTTGATCAACGAGCTCGAGAAGGTCGAGGTGCCAGGTCGACGCCATTTACATCAACTGACCATTGAAAAACTGAACCGCCTTGGATTGCCCACTTGGATTATTCAGTGACTTCAGTCGTATTTGTCTTCACGTAAAGCTTTTGTCAAGGTGCACGACGCTAGTTCGGACTTATTTGATATTCCCTCCGGTGTACCACAGGGCAGCAACCTTGGCCCGCTTTATATTCATCCTCTTCATCAACGATCTGTGCGATGGTCTCAACTCCAGTAAATTGCACTATGCGGATGACTTGAAGCTGTTCTGTGTAATTGAATCGCTTGTAGATTGACGTGCTTTTCAAGCCGATTCAGAACATGTGTCTAGATGGTGTGATTTAAACGGAATGCAGATGAATAAGGCTTGTGCTTCCATTGTCACGTTCGACTACAGCTTAAACGACATATCACTAGAGAGAGTCACGTCAATCAACGACCTAGGAGTCAAACTGGATCGGAAGCTTCGTTTCAACGAGCACATCTCCGCAACAACTGCGAAAGCAAACGCAATGCTCTGTTTTTTAAAGCGTAACACCGCCCACTTCGATGTGTGTGCATGCACTTAAGGTGAAAGTTAATGGATTTCCGTTGCTCTGACTTCATACCCATTCGAGCCACACCTAAATTCAAGTTGCATAGTGATATTGGTCATATCGGTAAGAGATGCAAAATATCTAAAACTGGAAGTATTGAAATCATTCGACATGCAATACTAACGGAAATTGTTATTCCAATCATTTTTTTTTAGTTAGTAACTAACCAATAAACAATGATAATAATTATACTAATAATAATAATAGAAATAACAATAAAATTATAATTTAAAAAAATATAATAATGTAACAATTAGTATTTTAATAAATATATTAAAAATTTCTATAGAAATTATTGCATTTATTATAATTGATCTTATTATTTTTACTTCTTTGATTATTATTTTCATTTATGCTTTTCTATTATATTTTTTTTCCACTTTATTATCGATATTTTCTGCCCTGGGCTGGTTCATCTTCTGTCGTATTGAGTAACTCAAATACCTTTTGGGTATTTTCGTACCTTGTCCGGGGTGAGATTCGAACTAGTCAGAAATATATTCAGATTATTATTATTATTATTCTAATTATTAGCATTATTATGCATATAATATTTTTATTATTTAATCTATGCGAGGTTTCATGTGATCGTTTTTAATATTATTAAAAATTGTTATTACTATGTTCATGTTATCGTGATAAAGACTGAGATGATTTATATTATTATAATCAATTTAATTTTACTGTTATTGATGAATTTGATAGTTATGATCAAGATTTAAAGACAATTGCGATTATCATGGCGATTATGATCGTCAATATTTTTTTTTTAATATGATTTTAGTTTTTATATTATTTAAATTATATTGAATCATAGAGTTTTATTGTTATTCGTTGGATATTCAGATTATAACTGTGTTGATGATAATCATTATTTTGTTGATTTTTATGGTAATTTTAAACAAAGTTTTTACTATTCAAATACTTATGATTATGTAAATATTCAGTGATTTCTTAGAAAACCATCAACATTTTGATTTATTCATGATGAATTATTATGTTGTAGTAATGTGATAATTATTATGATTAGGATGTTATTGCTATGATAATGGTGATTATCATTGGGTTATTATTTTCAATATGCGTATTATATTATTTATTATTTTTTTATTATCATTTAGCTTATTTTGGTTGTAATAAGAATAATGATAATGAATATTTTCATAACAATAATTATTAATATGATATAATTTTTTTTTACAAATCCATACAATTTTTATTACGAGGATCAAATGATTTTGATCTAATTATGATACTGATTATATGATTGCTATGATTGATATGTTCTTTTTATTTTTATGATAATAATGATATTAATAATATATCAATATTTTTTTTTATTAAAACAATGTCTTTTATATTATGTTAATAATAATAATAAAATGGAATATCTGCAACAACTGAAGGGATATTCCATTTTATTATTATCTACATAATATCATAGACATTGTTATAATTATACATTGAATGCAAATCATAATTAAACATTATTATAAAAAACTAGCTGAATCCGGTGCGACCGCTGCTAAGCTTGCAATTTTTAATGGCAAAATTTAATAGAACTGGCACGTTTATGTTTATGTTTTTTGGCATGAGTTTTTTCTTGACTAAAAAGGGGTCAACACTTCTATCAAAACATGCTTCTTACCTGAGAAATACAAATTTTGTGTTTTAGTTGCCTAGATAGTTGTCATGTTTCGTTGAAATTTGTGTTTTATTTATATCAGAGCCCTCCCTTCCCAGATTGGAGGGGTCCTAAACCACCATACAGTCATTGCTTTTAAAACCCCTCACATGCCAAATTTGATCACATTTGCACATAGTTCTCGAGTTATCAAGAAATTTGTGTTTCATTTGTATGAAAGTCCCCCACTCCCGTTTCTGAATAAGGAGGAGTCTCAAACCACCATGGATACATTGTTGGCTTTCAAAAACTTCCACAAGTCAAATTTGAATCCATTTGTTTGATTGATTCTCAAGTTATGCAGAAATTTGTTTTTCATTTGTATGGGAGCCCCACTTTACAGAGATGGGCATACAAATTTTTACGCTGATCGGTTCATTAGTTTCCGAATCTTTAAGGTTCAGAGAGACAGAGAGACAGAAATTAATTTTTATACATATAGATAGATATAATAATATAAATAACGTTTGTTATCACAAATATACAATTATAACAAAACCAATCCAAAAATTTATATTAAAATTGTTATTCAAATTAAAATATAAACAATAATTACAACATATAAACATGCTAAAAATAATAATTATTATATAATCGTTAGTATTACCTATAGCTCAGTATAATGCTTACATTGAAATAAAGTAATCAAATAAATTTTATTATAATTATTATGTTGGTTAAGATTATTGTAATATTTTGATTGAAATTGAGAGAAGAGGGTTATGGTAATAAGTATTACGATTATTATTATAAATCCTCATTTGATTGGTTATTATTGTCAAAATAATGTTTCATTAATTTTATTAAAATAATTAAAGCTATTTTGATTATTTTTAATGTTAATTTTCAATACAATTATATTTATAACTATCATTATAACAAATCCAATAATATTAAACAATAGAATAATTACACAAAAAATTATCATTGTTATTTTATTTTGAAGTATAATAATTCTCATTGTGATTTCTACACTTATTTTTATTTTTTTATATGTTTATATTTTTTTATAAAATGTGTTAAAATAGCAATCATCATATTAACAGTAAACATACAATGATTTTAATTCATATCGTATTGATGATCTTTATAAGTATTATTTTAACAATATTTGAAGGATTTTTATCATTCCGATTATTTAGGTTGTTAATCATTAAGATAATAATGAAGAATATTTAAATATGTAATGATTATGTTCTTACAAACTCTAATTGTAATGTTTTGTATTCTCCGTGCGTGCAGTAACGATTATGATGTAGAAGGAGATGTTCACTCATCACCACCATGAGGCACCAAGAGTTGACAGTAATGCTTTTGCTAGAATGAAAGATATGAAGAGAAAGTGTTGAAAGCTCCGTCAGTGTACGAAAGGCTGGAAATAGAGCAGATGTATTGGCCTGTTGAGGTGGCGGATTCGTCCGCGCCTCGACCTACCCCGCACTGGAATGATAGGCAAAGGGTGACGTCAATGGTTCGAGTACTACTTTACCCATGCCCTTTCGCTCAATTTTCGTAACATCTGTTCTATTTCCAACCTACCGCACACTGACGGAACTTTCAACACTTTCTCTTCATATCTTTCGTTCTAGCAAAAACATCACTGTCAAGTCTTGGTGCCTCATGGTGATGAGCGAACATCTCCTTCTTGATTATGTTGTTCAAAACTTTCATGAAAGTGATGAAAATTATTTTAATTCATATTATGATTAGTATTATCATAATTATTATTGTTATTATTCTAATTATTATTTTATTTATCAATACAATTATTTCAATGATCATTTATTGATTTTGATCTAATTTTTTTTATTTCATGATGATTTTAATGATGATGATAATGATAATGATTGATAAATATGATCATAATGATGATAAAATTCTATATAATGATAATTGTGTCCATTTTTTATAAAAAAATATTATGTACATAATGGTTATTATAATGAATCAAATCACTCTTTTCATAATAATTATTATAATTATTAAAATAACATTGAATATAATGTTTAATACAGTTACTTTGGTTATTAAGATTTGTATCATGATAAATAAAATTATTATGATGATTATTATGATAACTCTGATTTTTATCAGACTTAAGTTCGATATTACGATAATGATGATTATTTAAATTATGATAAATGTGATGATTAAAATTGTAGTGTTCATTGATATTTTTATGCATATTTGACAATTATAGTATGACCAGCCACTACAATTTTTTGATTGGTTTCCCTCCAATTTTCATGATTATAATTGTTTCGATAAACAAGTTTATGATCATCATGATTCTCAAAATGATTATATATTTTTTTACGTTAATTTTTTTGATTATGATGGTTACATTGCTTATTATGATTGAATTATTGCAATGAAAATTATGTTTTATGGTTATTTGATAGTTGTTAAATTATTTATAAGTATGATAATGTATTAATGTGAGTGAATTATGATTGATTGTTAATTATTGTATTATGATTGCATTGTTAGTTTGTTATTTGTTTTCATTTATTAATTTTATTCATAATGGTTAAGATTATGATTATTAGTATGGTTATGATCGCCAAGATAATTTTGCTTTATTGAATATTATGATGACAATATGACTATTGTTAAGAATCTCTTTATTATTTTCACCGTAGTTCTTATACTTATACTTTATACTGATTACAATTTTACCGTCACCGTTGATAACATTAGAAGCATTAGATTATTTTGCAAAAACAAATTGTGTATTCAGCCCTTTTTCCATACACAATACCAAATTGTAAGGACCAACGCAAAAGATATTCAGAAAACTTCAAGTGACTCATGAAATGCTAAAAAGTTGTTTCTAAATATTTGCATTTGCATGCTATCATTTCTAGGAGTTGCCTAAATTGTGCGCTCATCCAAAAAGACCAGCGTCCCCACCCAATTATCGTAAACATGTTACAATAAGTTGGCTGAGTTGAGATGAGGAGGGTCTATTTGCCTCATAGAACAAGTCACATGTGAAATAAAACTGGTACATACCTAACTTCGTTAGTTTCTGTCTGAAGGAATGATCCGGAAATATTGGTTGATTGGTATTCATCGCGAACAGAGATTCGGCCGACGACTGATTTTCACAACTACCAACTCCAGATATGATTTCCTGTTCTGCCGACGAGCTTCCATCTGCTTTGTTAGGATTTGTTTCAAACTTCGCTTCATTTTCCACCACTCAAACATCGCTCTCGTTTTGCTTTCTGAAAACCATTTTAGTGTCTAAACTCACTGAGTTGCTTCTGAAACAATAAATGCTAAGGCTATTTTACTTTAGACTCATCAAAATACCGCAATTTTTCAAAGTGTAGGCATATTCATAATTACCTAAATGTCGTTTTTTATGTATAAATTATTTCTATCGTTCAATGCATTGATTCAAAATATGTTGCATTATTCAAGTCATTGCATTCGTAATTGCTGATGCTGATAATGGAACATTTTCCACTGCTATTGGAGATAATATATCTCACGACACTTATCAATTGCAGCAAATCGAACGAGTCATTCGAAAGCTTGATCATGATCTCGCTGCTGATGGTTTATTTTGTATTTTCATTCAGGCACCCGTTCTAACGAACGGGATATTTTTTCACTTCTACGCTTTGTGCGGATGTTCTACATCTCACTGTTCTCCCGCGTGGGTACGACTCAGAGTACATATATGTACATACTCACCGGTAGCGTATGTGACTAATCGAAGTAATTTAAAAGATTATGGGTTGTGCTAAAAAAATGGTTTCTAGCTTTACTATGCAATTTACAAGTATGTTGTCTTCTAACAAAATACTTCTTATTTTATTGACAATACACGTATTGAATAAAAAATATCACATTCATACTAAATAATTGAATTATTGATGGGCAAAGTTGTCAAACTCGATAATTTTCGCAACAAGTTTGGGCTACAAAAATGGTTTTAGAAAATATGAGAAAAGATATCTAATTTTTTTTTCAAACCACAGTATGGCAAATTTAGTTGACTAACTTCAAGTTGAAACAGTTTTCAGAAAAAGTGTTCCATTGTTTTTTAAAAATTCGAGAAAGAGAAACATGAAAAATCTCTCCAATTTCGCCTTAAGTCGCTGTATTGTGCTTTAGTTCGTAGTGTGCTGGAATACGGAGTGCAAATCTGGGCTCCGTACCACGCCGTTCATATTGCACGCATCGAAAAAGTCCAGAAGCGGTTCATTAGATACGCTCTACGCCGCCTTCCCTGGAACGATCCTATCAATCTGCCGCCAGATGAAGATCGATGCGCGCTGCTAAATATTCAACCGTTATCGAGTCGTCGAGTGATGCTTCAACGGATGTTTGTCTTCGACGTGGTCATGTGCAACATCGATTGTAGCAGCATTATTGAGAATGCTAGTTTACATGCACCAGTTCGTCAGCTCCGAAATCGTCAACTGTTGTGGACTTCTGGTCACTGTACCCTTTATGGACGAAATAACCCGTTAGAACCACGTTGTAGGTTGTTCAATCAAGTGTTTGACTCTTTTGATTTTAACATTAGTAAATTAGTATATAAGAATAGAATTAAAACATTTTTGTGATCAGACTGTGCGATGTCCTTGTCGAAGATGTTGTGTTTAAATAAATAATAGCTTCGAAATATTTGTTCAACGGACGAATAATTGAATCTTTGTTGGTATTTTGAAAACTGAGGTGATCGAAGATGTTTCGAAAATGTTCACATTTTCTTGTTCTAACTAAGAATGCTTCTCGGTTAAAAATTTAGTATCATGTAACGTATTTCAGGTTAACTTTTATCAACATGCACTTTCTCTTTCACATGTCATCAAGACTGTGGTAAAAGTAACTGGGTTCAATGATCCGTTCGGACTGGACATTATTTAGTTGAAACGTATGGTATTATATTATTCGAATATTATTTACTAGAGAAATTACAATCATCACTAAACAATTAAAGTGCTAGAAATAAAAAACAAAACACAACCAAATGTGCAAATAAAAAGAGGTGCAATTTAAACTGAAAAAAATAACATACTGAGAACAACAACGCAATTATCGTGCCAATTAGTTGAAACATAGAGAATCTAAACATAACTCAACAGTTAATAATACAAATTTAAGAATACAATCATCTCAAGCAACGTCAAATAAAAACTAAAGCATTATCCAATAAGCAGAAGAAGACAAAGGTAAAGGGAGATAAGGTACGGAACAACAGAGGAGCACAAGAGGAAATCGAATTACAAAATTCATCAAGCTTAGCAAAATTATCCAACAGTTGACGCTAGGGAGGAAGGTGGACACGATGCAAACGTAAAAGATCAACGAAAACCAAGACTTCCGGTTGGGTTCATTTCGTCGTTCGTCATCAACAGAAGCGAGGAGAACTTGAATGCGGAAAAAGCGACCGAGAGGGTGTCCCCGGATGGGGCCTCGCGGGTCTGTCGCGATTTCTCTCTCTCTCGGAGCACCAGTGAAAGCGAAACATTTTATATTTGATGAGAGCAAAAGGTGTGAAACGGAGTAGAAATTTATAATTTTCTTAATTAATTAGAGACTGTGGCCGACTCGGGACCGGGGCAGGGAAATAGCTTCATTGAGAATGTTACGATTCGTGTCTTGCGGGACACGGGAGGCGTCGGGGGACTAGGGAAGTAGCTGGAAGAGCAAGGAGCTGCATTACCTCTTGATTTCCACCTATCCTGGCAAGCAATAAAATATAGGTAAGTGTATACACCAAGCAAAATGTTAAATTTGTAGACTCAAGATCGTCAAAGTTTCTTGTGTTGGTTTGGGGATGATTGAACAATGAATTTAAAGAGGTTTCTTAAATGGTTTTTCTAAGTAAAATCATCAAAATAAAATCAAATTTAAATAATTTAAAAATGTGATTGAATTTGAAAAACATCCAATTTCGTGGGTATGCTTCTTACAAAGAACAAAATCTACTGAATTATTCGTCAGCCTTGAGCTAGTTAGATATTTAACTACATTAATAGTCAATACAGCTTTGACTTCTTTTATACATTCATTTGGACCAGTTGAAGCAGTTCATTCACTAAAATAACGTTCGAATTAGCTTTGCAGGAAACGCTCTAAACATAATGTTTATGTTTTATTACTGTTGCCGCCAAAAACAAAAAAAAAACAACAGGATCAAAATATCTAAACCTCTAATTACCTACAAAATATACTAACTATTCTGAGAGAACGAGCTCTGGGACTACAAATGTGGAACACTATTTCCATACTTGAAAAAAATATGACAAATCAAAAGAAAGTCTAGTCTAGGAAATCGACAACAGAAACGATGGTGGGGAAAACCCTTTGATGAGAGCGTTTCAAAGTATCCGTTTATTTTTTGTAGGTTAAACAACCAAAACAAAATATAACGATGATGGACGGAAATTAACTAGGAAATAAATGTTGCTCGTGGCAATCGGTCTACTTCTTGTAGGTACACAGTACGCACACACCCACACACTCTACGAAGAAAAAGTTGGTTTGTTGTGATTGGGAAACGAAAGCTTGGTTGAAGGAAAATCGGAATGGCTAGAGGTGGATTAAAGTGATTTACCTTTTTGAAGTGATTCAACGTATCCTGGCTTTTCTCGCACATTTCCGTGATGAGCGTTACGCCGGCGATTAGGATACCTGTTGGAGGGAGAAGGGAAAATGAGAGAATGTTACAATGATTTGAATATAATGATGAATGTAAGGTGGAGCGTCGTTGCTATGATGCTTGTTAGATTATAATTCGATTTAGATTGGGCACAGACTAGCGGACATAACTCAAAGTAATTACTCATCGAACACTCATTTGTAATTGTAATTGTAATTGTAATTTCTCAGCTCCCGCCCTGGCAGACCACTGTCCGCCCATCTGCGTTTGGGCTAGGCGAGAACCTACCAAGCCTACCCGTTGATATGCCCTAGACCATATAGCACACCGGGATCTTCCACAAGCAGGCGCCGGTTATTAACTAACCAGTCCCAACAAGTGTTAGATTGATTACATAGAGGATAGTAGGAGGCAGAAAGTGAAGCAAGAGAGAGAGGGGCGTTTGAATGCTGAAACGAAAACGAAATAATGATTTAGTGATTATTGTAATTGATAAGTTCAGGTATGAATAGTTCTCATCTGTTTCTTCTCCTATTGGTTGTTGTTGCACTGATTTCGTCATCCAACTTGCTCTTTGATTTCCACTACCGCTTGTATGTTGTGCGGGACGCATTTAATTACATGGAAAGATACCAAACATAATAAAGATATCATTAGTGATAACATATATAATACGCTTTCTTGTGTTTGTGTTTGTGTGAAGCTTAAATATTTTCATATTAGTACCGATTTTCGATTTGAACCGATTTACACCAACAGTAAGGATGCTATTGGGCCACTCACAAATTCTGATGATAGTTTTTCATTGAGAAAACAAGGTAATTTATATTCAAGCATGAGAGCCAATTTAAATCAGTTTACACCAATAGTACAGACGCTGTTGCAGCCACTCACAAAATGGAATAGTAATTGGCTGGTTACTAGATATGTGGCCCAGCGAGTATGGCAAACGAATAATATGGGTCACAATTGATTATGATCCCCACCACCCGTCCACCACATCCGGCGAACTAGCACTTCTCACCGGGAAGCAGCCTTATTGTTCTTCTTTGTTCACTCGATCACTCGCGCCACAGAACAATATGTAACCGAAACAACAGAAAACGCGTTATGCCCGATAACAAAACCTTGCGCAACACACCCTCGACACAACTGTTCACAACCGATGCCCGACGCAGGTTCCCTGATTTTCGCAAACTGTCAACATGCACAACTACAGTCTAAAGACCATTTCCCATCTGGAACCGATATCTGCAACAAGCAAGTTGAACGTCCCAAAAAGTAATCTACACTTTGAATCACGATTGAAGTATTTCGCGAAATAAGCGCCCAGAAGCATTCCGCGCCTACTGTCAACTTTATGCTTCTATTGATTTCCAAGCTCATCTGTTTAGCACCAGCCGGGGGAGACTTGGTCCTTTACCCAATGCTTTCCTTATCTCCAATCCGCTCAACAAATCGCAATGTTTTGTGATATAGTGGGCGGAATATTATAATTTGAGATAATTCAATACAGACGTCTTCCAAACATGGAAGATCGACAGGTAATCGGTGTGTAACCACCTGGTACCTCATAGCTAGACATTTAAAGTAAATCTTGTCATCTGCTTTTGTTGCCGTTTGCACACGACCGCAATCGGTTTTATGGCAAATCTTTACCACAGTAAGTTGGTTTGTCTGTGGTTTAGGATCGATGATAAATAACGTGGAGCAGCTGGTTTGTTTTTGGGTTATTAGAAGGGATACTAGGAGAATGAGTAAGCGGAGTGTTCTGAGTACGCCGAGGATTTTATCAGAACCAAGCTAGAACCAAATAGGAGGCTTCTCATGATGAAATACTTCAACCGCGTGTTTGGGAAACCTGTAGTGAATACCATCGATTCCCACCCGAAATGTGTGAGTGTCGGTAGTATTTCCACATTTTGTGGTTATTTGTGCTGCGCCCCGCACCCAGAAGAAGAGTTACATCAGCAGCTTAGATTATTAATGGTAGTATTGTGAAATCCGGACATAAAGTTTGAGTGTTTGTCCGCTTTGTCGCGAGTGAATCGATAATTATTAGCAGTTTTGAAGTTCGTTATAGAGTTGCCTCGTAACGGGCATTTGATTATTGGCGAGTATGGAGTGCAAAAAAAGAAGAACAGTGCGTGGAGAAAACGGCACATTTGCTTATCAGAAGCAACAACGAAGACAATCCGCATGCGTGCGGGAAAGGCTACCATAATTTCAGATGCGTTCACCATGTGGTGTACAGAGTTTTCTTATGCAGAGTTAGCATATATAACGAGCGGTTTGCAGCAAGTTGATTTTTGGCGCTTATTTTATCGGGAGTGCATGAAATTAATTACGAGGCAACGTCGAGAATATTTATGTTTACGAATGAACAAGGAGAGTGTAAACGAAGGAAGCGGCAATTAGTGAGGATGTACCTGACTAGACCTATATAACGTCAACATTATTTTTAAATAATGCCAAATACGTGCCTGGTTCGGAAATTTAAGATTTCAAATCTGGAAATGTTGCAGTCGCCACTTATCAAATGATATCGGTAATGTTTACATGCGGAGCTCATTGTATGTGACAGTAACCTCGGAATGGGCGTGACTCTCCAGACATTCTGAAATGGGTTGCTGGATCTGCGGTAGAGCTATCACTTTCTAGCTCTCGGATTAAAGCTGCCTAATGGTCGCGAGGGATTGTTGTAAACAGATTTCTTCTCTCGCCATACTACCAGTACACTAATGGTGTTAGATTGGACACACACCCCAAAGAGAAAAGTTTCAGGAATCTCGCATAATTGTAGCGTTCGATGGCTCAAAACTCATGATTTTTCATTCTAATGTACATTGATTTTCACCTAAAATATACGCCTTTCACTATCCATAAATATACACATTGCAGGGTATTTGACAGCATTTTTCTCTTTTATGAGATAAAATCCACCATCTCAGATTCCAAAATGGTATCAAACATTGATTTACAGTCTTTATACGCCGTTTTTGACTAAGAAGTATCTATATTGCAGGCTTTTGGCAGTATTTCTCACTCTTTACGGAACTATTTTTTCCGAAATCAAAAGCCGCCATCTTGGAATCCAAAATGGTATCGGACATCGATTTCCAGCCATTATACGCCGTTTTAAATAAAAAAAAATTCGACATTGCAGGGTATTTGACAGTATTTCTACTTTTTCCGAAACAAAAGCCGCCATCTTCAATGCCAAAATGGCAACTGAACTTCGATTTTCAGCCTAAGTTGGCCCTTCGTGATCTAAAACTATACATATTGCAGGGTATTCGACAGTATTGCTCACTTTTTTACCCCCAGCAACCGTCATTTTGGATTCTAATATGGCGTCAGACAGCGATTTCGTACCTTTAAACGCCGTTTCCTGATGATCTGATTATCCATTTTGCAGGGTTTTTGACAGCATTTTTTGGTTTATAGTGTAAGATATTCATATTTACAATAGCGCCGCGTAGTGCTCCAATTTCGGGCTACTATCCACCACCCGGAAGGGCCTGACCGAAAGTACAAGGTTGATGAAGACAGTAACTTTCCATATGACCATAGCGCCACCTACTGAGCGAATCCCGAAACCCGAGGTAGCCCTTTCTCCATAAATTTCCCCAAGGCATTATGCATCTATAATATAAAAATCACAAGAAAATTACTCATTCAAATTATATTTATTACATCAGCTACGTTTCGCCTCTTTTCCGATGGGTGCTGTACACTGAGAGCAAATGAACTTAAGAATTTTATGAGACATGACTCATGAAACAGAGTGATTTTTGATTTTATAAGCCCACTTATGAATTTCATTACCATAAATTATGCTCCTCATAGCGCGACTTATGATTTCCAGAGCGTTTTGAAGTCATCATTTTCAGACAAAAATCAGTCAAAATTGCGGACCTTGTAAGCTTCGAACAGCAGCTGTTTCTGCAGACAAACCTACGTTCAGCCGACTTTTTTTACGAGTTCATTTATTTGTATCAGGACTCAATCGAATCAACATCGTTCAGCCGACTGAACGCTGAACGCTAACGCTGAATATAACTTCTTTTGTGGACTTTTTTCTAATAATTCGCTCCGATTGACACGAACCAAATTTGGCGCAGGGAAATGTAAGTATTTTTCATCTGGATTTTATTCCTTTACGCCGTTGTATGCTATTTCAATTGATTTCCTTCACAGCACCTTCAAAATTGCTTGCTATGGAGAGACAGATTCTAGATTCCAGATTCCACTGGACGTGACAAGACCCTAGAAGAAACAGCAGGAATAATCGAATATCCAGTCGATGTTAGGTTTCTTTTTTTCTCTTGTATAACCTTAAAGGTTCAATGTTCAATTTTAACAGGTTCTCCATTCGTATTAGCATGAAATTCAAGCAGGCCATCCTTCCTCCTAAGATGCCAGCAACAACCAAGTAAACCACCCGATGTGCATGAAATAAATAAACCTAGGCTGTTCATCGATTTTCATTTAATAAAGAAAGTATAAATTCAAGAGAATCAAATGATTAAATATTTTACCAACCACGATAGATGAATAAATCTTGATAAACTAATAATTTTCGTGATAAATACACTTGCATTTAAACTGTGAAATTCGTATATCATGCTTATGAAATTCATGACAAGCTTGCAATGAAATTCATAACTAAGTATTATGATTTACATTAGTAAATGCTTATGTTATTCTTAAATCCTAAGTGAAAACATGTACAAATTTCCCTTTCCAGTCATAAGTTAAACCTATGGGTTTCATAACAGATCCTGTTGTCGGAAATTTATAAGCGATTCTTATAGAATTCTTAAGTTCTTTTGCCTCTGTGTAACCTAAAACCGCCACCCACTTTCAGACAGTGATGCCACTTTGAAAAGTGTAGATTCATTCTATAAAATTGCGCAGCACTCCAAACTAGAATTACTTTCTTATACATTCTACTGATTATGTTTTTTAAGCGTGAAGCATCTTCTTATCAACATAAAACCCTAGTAGTGGACAACGATGTCTGCTAGTACCAACAATGCA
>JASCZW010009764.1:0-11764 GCA_034211315.2 Aedes japonicus
CCGCACATGCTCAGTACTACTCGATGTTGATCCATGACCAGTTCGAATAGATTGCTCAAGCGTTTGGGGTTGCTAAAGCTCCTCACAATCGATTCTTCCTTGGGCTTTTTTTCAATTTTCTTCAGTCCTCCAGATCGCTCCAGAGTTATAGTCTCCAACACAGACTTTACACTTTCATCCAGGTCAAAAACCTGTCCGGTACGTCAGCCAATAAGGGAAGAAACAGCCAGCAGAGGTGAAAATCCCCTCTAAGGAGTGTATCGAATAAAAGCTATCCACATACATTTGCGTTGTACGCATGTATTTGTGATGGTTTTTTATGTTCTGAACACTGCATGCTGTGCGTTTGACTGTCAGCTTTCTTTTGTTTATTTGTTTGTGCGGTTCATATTCTGCGTTTTCAAAATGTCGCGTATTGAAAAGGAAGTGAAAATTAAGGTTCTGGACACATGGCTAAGTGAGAAGGGTATAACTATGCGAAAATTGGCGAAGCGGTTTGGAATTCATCATGCGAGTGTTAAAACCATCATTAATAAGTTTGGGGAACACTATTCTTTGGATAAGCTACCAGGAAGAGGCAGAAAACCCGGTTCTTCCAACCCGCAACTGGAGCAGAAAGTGGTATCTCTAATCATGAAGAACAAATCAATGTCAATACGTGATTTGGCCAAAAAAGCAGGAACGAGCGTCGGAATGATCCAGCGTCCTGAAGACCTACAAGAAGCAGAAAATCTCGAAACAAAGTGCAGAACAGAAGAAGGGAGCTGCAACAAGGGCCCGGAAATTGTATTCGCGTCTTTTGCAGCGTCCGGATGCATGCGTTTTGATGGACGATGAAACCTATGTAAAGGAGGATTTAAAAACCCTTCCAGGTCCACAAAACTTTACTTCCGTCGTTGGGGAGGATGTGAGCAATGCGGACAGATCGATTCAAGTGGAGAAATTCGGTCGAAAGGTACTGGTATGGCAAGCAATATGTTCCTGTGGTTTGAAGTCAACCATTTTTTACACTACCGGAACTATAAATGCGGAAATCTATCGATCTGAGTGTCTCCAGAAGAGATTATTGCCTTTATATAAGAAGCATAGTACACCTCCACTGTTTTGGCTGGATTTAGCGTCGGCTCACTATGCCAAAACCACTCTCAATTGGCTTGCGGAAAAGGGTATAGATTTCGTTGAGAAAAATATCAATCCACCAAATTGCCCTCAGCTTCGACCCATCGAACGTTACTGGGCAATCGTGAAGAGGGTCTTCAAGAAGACTGGTAAGGCAGCTGGGAACATGCAGGAGTTCAAAAAATGCGATGCAACGCTTGTGTCGACGAGACCCCTCGTCACGGCGAAAAGTTGGTGAACCAACTGACCGAACCCTCGCGAGCGAAACGCCTCTGCCGGGCGAAGTGAAGGAGATGAAAACATAAATAAACATAAATAAAGGATTCGTGAGTCAGCAGCTTGAACGTTTATTTCAATTGATAGCAGAGAAAGTGCGGTGAATTACTCTTGAATAGTGGAGTGTAAATTGTACTTAATTTGGTTTAGAGAAGTAAAAGTAAGTTACGTTAAATAGCAGTGCTAGTGGTACTTATTGATTATCTTTAAATTGATAGGAAACAGATAGTTGGTGTTGCGCTATAGTACCACGTAGTAAGTGGATAACGTAGCAAAGTGCAAGGTATGCCTGTTGTTCAATAGAAGTCTTTTGTTAACCTAAAATTGATTTCTATGATGTAGATTTGTGCGCAATCATCATTGCAAGGTGAAACGGGAACCTAAAACAGAAGAAACACTGAAAATGTAAGAGATTTCATTATACTCACCTTTATATCCCAATAACATCTTGTACAATAAATTTCAGCTTTACAGCTGCTAAGTAAGGCAACTAAAAGACGGTGTTGGCTTGTCCGGAACTTGATGAAGAGCATTCGATCCAAAGTTCGAAAATTCGTGAAGGAATAACTTAATTTTCATCCGGTCTTCATTATGTTCAAGTTTAACCTCGTATAATAAAAGATCAATTTTTTGTATGAATAAAATATCGGTTTCCAACATAATTTGAAAGAAAGTTTGTGGATAGCTTATTTTCGATACACTCCTTACTTTCAAGAAACGTCGCCGGAAACCGTCACTTCGCTGAAGTCGTTGTCATCCTCAGATAGTTTCTTCGTACGGCTGTGGAGGCTGTATGCATAGCGTTGATAACTTTGTAGCACGCGGTCTTCATACGCATAGCCATACGCGTGCTACTAACAAATCGATGCATAATATAATCAGGAGTAAGAAAATAAAATACAAAAGCCCAACTGTCATAACGTTAAAATATATAGCAAACAACTTTTAACTATCCACTGGTTCCATATTCACAAAAACGAACCGTTTAATTCGTGTGGGTGTATGTACTGACCGATACTAGTTCAAACACTCTCAAGGGTGCTGTTATGCCGTCCTTTCATTGTGAAATTTCACCACTGTTAGGAGATAAGGCCTAATGAGCTCACTATTTGCATTATCTGATCGATCAACCGTAGGCGTAAAGGGAATCGTTCGAGCCTAGTATGAATGGTTCACGCTTTACTGTGCAGGGAAATTAATGACTTTGCGTATCGTTCACGCTGCAGACAGTTCAATCAAAGTTTTCCAATTAAGTTAAACTAATGGAAAATTCATGAGCTTGCTCTAAACGTTCTCGAAAACTAATGTGACGAAAGTCCTTCCACTTGGATCCAAGAACTCACAACTTTTAAAGTTAGGTAGAAGAGTTAAACATACCGCACACACAAATTCAGAACTCAATTTTAAGGACGCTCGGCTATTTGCTGTCTGTCGTTCTGCGGGCGACAGGCCAACCTCAAGTGTTTAACTCTAAACATGCCTGCATACACCTTTTGCCAGTCATTCCCCCACATGTGTGGCTCTGGAAGGACTTTAGCTGTCCTTTGCTCCCGTACAAACCACATCCCATCAACAAGAACACCAAAAGTCTACCTCCAGGGAAACCGCAGTCAGTTGCAAACATTCTCTATCTCTATCTATAGATATGTTGCAGTAACTTGCCTTTCGCTTGAGTCCGTAATTTGAGGTAATGTCGCCGACATGAGTCTATACCATAAAATCGTGCTATAAAATGGAGACGCTCGGTACAACATTGTAGCGCCAATTAAAATACAACATGCTGACTCTCGACTGTCGGCAACATGATTGACAGTAAATTACACTTGACTAGGCGAAAAGTTCTTATTTCGCGCTGAAATGGCCACTGATTGCACTTGTTTACATCTCATTCCCTCCCCACAGCAATTTCTCTCAAAAGCCTCGAATTGCATCGAGCAGAACTTTTCACTTAGCACCGTCATCACCCACCTGACGGCCTGGATGGATAGCTATTAGCGATTATGACTTATGACTGGGATGAACAGGGAAGGCAGTCGGTTTCGCATAAAATCAATGTCCGTCGTCTCCGGCTAAAGGGGCTAAAAGCTGTTCGGCTGCTTCGGAAAGGTGCTAAATGGAAAAAGGCGCACTGAACTTTTCACCTTCTTGTTTTCTACGGTTTCCTTCCGATGAGACCGTCTCTCACCGTGCTGCGGAATGAGCGTCCAGAAAATTGAATTAACATCCCTGCAGTCTCAGCCAGTCATGCAGTCTGCCGATGTGTGAAGATGAACGGATGCTTGAAGGGTACTTGTTTTTGAGAAAATTGTGGGATAAGTTTTGTGCTTTGGAAGGAGCAGGGATTGGGGATTGAGGGGAAGAACAGTAACAAGGGAAAATTAGTGTCAATTAGTTCGAAAGGCGGTGCTCGTCACGGAACGTTTTACGTTTTGTTGGGAAACTCTTGGATGTTCAGTAGAAGTTGATTGTAGTGTTAATATCTGCTGATAAAATCTATTATTTTTAAGTGATTGAATGTTGCACGTCAAATCTAAGCGCATTCAACTCTGCTTTACACTCCGGCTACACTTTACTCAATTTTTGAGTACAAATGTATGCTATCTCTTTTTCTCTCACGGATATGTTACTCAATTTTCGTTAAAAAGTGGATCAACTCAATTTTTTATTAGATCCACTTTTTACGAAAATTGATATACATTTCCGTGAGAGAAAAGAGATAGCATACAATTGTACTCAAAAATTGAGTAAAGTGAAGCTGAAGTGCAGTCAATATTCAGGTGTATTCCGCACGTCACGTTCATGCATTGCCTAATGTTCATGTAGGGAGGGGGGATTTGGTGCTTTCAATTATTCTTAACATTTTGAAACAAGAAACCTAAATACAATTTTTGAGCGATGGTCGCAGCAAGCCGTGCTTTGAAACTGACGTGTTTTGCTTTTGCTGCGTCGTTTTCGCGAAAAAATAATCAAACAATAATTCGTAATTTAATTTAAACTAACAGTGAAATCATAAAATCTCCACGTTTTATTGTGTAACACGTAGTGAATACAATCGATTGTTTGCCGCAATGTGTGAACATCAATAGTATTTCCCCGTTTTTTGTTTTGTTTTTTTTTTTTTTGCTTCGCCCCTGAACCCGGAGGAAGAGTTACATCAGCTTAGTTATGTTTATTAGTGGTAGTATTTTGATACCCGTGCACAAATGATCAAGTTAGAGTGTTCTTCCCGTTTCTCGAGAGTGAATCTATGATTAAAGGGTGTCCCACATCGAATTGCATCACCGAAAAAACGCTGAAAATTACCTAGGAGCATTTCCAGCTGAAAAAGCAAACCGGTTGGACCGGTTGCTCTCTCCGATCTGAATGAAATTTTGTCTATATGTTAGTTTCTATCCAAAATTATGTTTTTAGTTGAAAAATCCAAACTTTTCCTGGACTAATTTTCTATAAGGGCGTATTAAAAAGGTAGATTTATTTTTTTCAAAAAAAATGGTTTTCGCAAACGACTCATCTGATCAAAATGTCGTCTTAGAAAAAATTGTAGGTTATGAAGTGTTTTTCAAGAAAAAATTACACTGACACTAAGAAATTAGTAAATTTATGCTTGAAAAACATAAAACGTTGATTTTCTCAAAGGAACCCCTTCAATTCTCCTATTTTTCAAAATAAAGCTGAAGTTATGTCCTTAAAGCTGGCGAAGAGTTTAAGGTGGTCACTCCTCTAATATTTTTATTTTTTGTTTGTGAATCTTTATAAATTTTTTGAAAATGTTGAAAATGATAGTTTTTTGTTAATGAAATATACAGGTAGTGGGTCACTTTTTAGTGACTTGGTCACTATTTTCAAGGCAGTCACTAAAAAGTCACTATTGTCATCGAAAAGTCACTAGAGTCACTATTTTCCGAAAATTGGACACTAAAGTCACTTTTTTTACATTAATCGTTTCTACCACTGAATATTTCGACAAAAACAAAAAAAATACTTTGGCAACAAGTTATGTTTCAACACTATCTGGTGAAACTTTGTTTTGTACGGTTTTTTAATTACTCAATCAGTACATAAAACAAAATTATAACTAGAAATTAGAAGAAAAATTAGTATTTTCCATTTAATTTCAACTACCTTTGCTTATCTTGACAGATACGCGTATTTCGTCTACAATGTGCAGACTTCTTTAGTATCTCGTACTAATAACTCGACTTACGAGACACTGAAGACACATTGTAGACGAAATACGCGTATCTGTCAAGATAAGCAGAGGTAGTTGGAATTAAATGGAAAATACTATTTTTTCTTCTAATGTCTAGTTACAGGTATTCCACTAAACAGCTCAAACCCTCTAGGAACAAAAATGTGCAAATGTGCAAATGCGCCGGTGTGCAATTAAGTTCGTTTGCGTACGGAATTTTGTATTAACCCTTAAAGGTGCAGGACGGACTTATTATTTTGAAAACGCTATATCTCAACGATGCCTTAACCTTTCCAGGTGAAACTTTCACTTAAATCAAAGGGAATGGTTGTTCTAAATTATGAATATATGTACCCCCCTCCAACTCTTCCCCCTTCTTTTCGTGGCTGAAACTAGGTGGCTCTGAGGGTATTATTCATCATGATATTGAAATTGTGTGAAGCGAAATTTACTTTGCCTATAGTTTATATAGTCGTGATATATTAATTTATCAATCTTTTTCATAAAAAAGGAAGCAAACTCTTCTGATGCTTCCTTTTATTACACCTATCAGTCGTAATCCACTGTTCAAATGACACTTCTGAAATTTCATTCACTTTCTATTTTTCTAATATTGCTGTTTCTAATGCTAACGTATCGTAACAATTCATGCACGCGCGAAGATGGCGTTGAGATTTGTTCAGTCCTAATCTTTCAAAACGTCAGACGCTTAACTCCATCCATAATTTCCTTGGTTTTTTGCTGGAGGCAGGAAGCATTTCTTATTTTCAACGTTGAAATTGGCAATACATGAATTCCCATGATGTCATTGCTGAATGTCTCGATGTTATATGACAAACTGATTTTATTAACAATAGACTCCGCTGAAGTCGATGTAAGACGTGGCTGGATAGCTCAGTAGTTATCCGTTCTGCTTACTGAGCAGATGGTCGGGAGTTCAATCCCAGGCCCGTCCCCTTCCTTGTCATTTGTCACTTGCCTCTTTCTATCACCACTAGATTTAAAATAAAAAGCAGTCTACTGCGCTTTCATTGATCGCATCACTTACCACAGTGAATCCATGATCTATAAATAACCTGCCTCACTAACACAAATCTATCCTTCCCTTGACAATTGTGGAGACGCAGAGGTAAACACGATCTCTATCCAACGATTGTCTAAACTAATCATCCTTCCCCCCTCCCCAAAGACCGTGAGGACGTGGCCGGCGCCGGTACTGATCTGATCTATAAATAGAATTAGTGAACTTGTACATTGAAGATGCAAAGCCTACTCCCAAGCTCCATCTATGTGGTTCTCTGTGCAATTACACTAGTTCTGATCGGTAACGGAGTAGCAACTACGCTACGCACGGTCTTTTAAAAAAAAAAAAAACAAAAATAGACTCCGCTGAAGTCGATGTAGCTGGATACGGAACAGGTAGGATGGCATTATGGATTCACTTTCCATAACTACAACCTCATCATTTGAAGGTGGTGGTTTTTGTTGGGGACTATCTAATGGCATCTTACAACCTAAAGATCTTAATTTTTCAATAACACCATCTGTCAAGTTTCTAGTCTCTAAACCACACTTCTTCCATTTGGGTAGAGGCACTTGAGGGTATTATCCATGTTTGAAAATAAACTTGCTTGTTTAACTTGAAAAGCTATGAAAGATAAACTAAATTGATGAGGTGAAGAACTTCTCAATATAAAGCACTTTGTTGACTTTGTACCTATCTTAATTTCAAATGTATGGCGGACTCCATTGTATTGAAATGTGCCAATAAGAAATTTGTTCCAGCCATGGAAATAAATGAGAATTTACCTGACTGCTGTCTTCTTGACGACATACTTAAAAAAATCCGATATATTAACCGTTTTTGCAAAACAAAAAGAACGTTTGGTTTTGATCATTTACTTCAGATAGCATCAGTTTGCATCGCTACCGTTGCGTCTAAACAAAAACGAGTAAGGTTGACAGCCTCCATGTCTGAAAAAGATTTGTTTCTTATTCAATAATCTATCGTATAACTTTTTTTTTTGTGGATATCGTGACTAATATTTGAAAATGGCTGAAAAAATATTGTTACAATAAAATTTAATTTAAATTAAATTCGCAAAAACTTCCGAACGGCTGGGCTTACGCAAAAAGTTTTTGTGTGCTTTTTTATTAAAAATAAATACGTGGAGTTTATTTTTGGTATAGTTATAAAAGAAAATATGCGATTTCACAAAATTCAAAATATCCATAACATAATAATAATATATAACAATAATTTTATTTTTTATTAGAGAAGTGTTGAACTTTTCACCAAATTTTGGAATATACCCTTAACTTAAAAAAAAATATATTAGAAAATTCAAAAGAAGGGGGGGCCTTCGAAAAAATCAATATTTTATGTTTTTCTAGCATGAATTTTTTTTTTAGTTTCAGTGTATTTTTTTTCTTGAAGATCACCTAATGACTTACGTGTTCTGATCAGACGACATTTTGATCAGAATAATCGTTTTAATGCAATGATTGAAAAAATATAACTCATATCTTACATGAGCCCTTATAAGAAATAAGTCTAGGAAATTTTAGGTGAAAAATCTTATCTTAGATAATACATTTACATATGAGCAAAATTTCATTTAAACCGGAAGCTGTCGAGACAAAATCAATTTTTTTAGCGTTTCTGACTGGAAATGCTCCTAGTGCACCGTAAGTTTAGCTTAAGGTGGGAGCGTACCGTTATGGTATTGTAGTAGAATGAAAAAAATATGTCAAAAGCTTACTAATGGGTTATATTCTTTTGTCTTAAAGTTTGAAAATGATCAGTCAACTAGGTAATTTTCTACAGCGTTTTTTTCCGTGATGCAATTTGATATGGGACCTTTAATAATTAGTTTTGATGTTCGCTATAACGTCACCTCATAGCGGGGGTTTTGATTATCGGCAGAATGTAGAGTAAAAAAAAAAGACTACTTGAGCAGGACCGAATAACTTGTTAACTGGCCTTGGTATTTAGGAGCTCAGATTAAGAGGTAAAATACCTGAGGATAATACCATAAAATTGTTCCCACAATGTCATGCAAATACCAAATTGAGGTAAGAGAATACCAAAATAGTACCTCTAAGGTATTCCCAGGTATCCAAAATAACAGGTTCTGTTATTCGAGAGACATTTTGCGCGCAATTCTTAGGTATTTTACCTCTTAATCTGAGCTCTTTAATACCAAGGCCAGTTATCAAGTTCAAAATTAGGTATTCATATGTTGTTGTCTCCTGCTCGGGTAGTGCGATATAGAAAACGACCATTAGCTGGTCAGAAGCAGCAAACGAAAACAACAACAATTTCAGATGCATTCACCACGTGATGTACAGAGTTTTGTTATATGGGTTGACTTTGTTTTGGCGGTTAAGCATCGTTAATTTTTGCGATTATTTTATCGTGATTGCATGAAATAATTTACGAATCATCTTCGAAAATTTTCATTTTAACGAATTAATAAAATAGTGTCATTAGAAAGACGGCCATGGATGAGATCTATCTGATTATAACTATATAACTATATAATATTTTTTTAAATAATACTAAATATTTAACATTTCCAAATCTGGAAGTCTGGTGCATTGCCCTTATACATATTATATCGGTAATGTTTACATGCGGGGCTTAATGTATGTGAAAGTAACCTTGGAATGGGCGTGACTCTCCAGACATTTTGAAATGAGTTGCTGGATCAGCAGTAGAGCTATCACTTTTTAGCTCCCGGATTAAAGCAGGTTGTTTTAGGTAAGAGTAGTAAAATGCTCATAGTTGAACAATTCCCTCAAATATCCGCCGTAGCCACGCCAATGTCCCAATTCCAATATCTTAATGCGCCAGAACCCATTATTACCAGTACAATAAGCTCCTAAGCCCGGAGTGCATATTTGCTCAACCCATTACCGTTCATCCCACCAGCGTCCGATCCGACCAAAACCGTGAACTGGATCAACCAGGGTATCAGACGACCCACCAGGCAAACCGCCAATCTAGCGTGCATATCGTGCGACGTAGATAGTGCCAGTCTGTCGACCACATGCCTTAGCAGCTCACCACCGGCCGGCCGCAACAATTCACACCCTACACACCCACACAATCCATTAGTCGTTACCTTCTGCAGCACATCCATGAACATGTCCAGAAATGCCTGAACCGGCACTTTCAGAGCCATGTTAGGGATTCCATCCGATCCGGGTGCCTCCTTCACCTCTCGCATATTAGGGAAGAAATGTGTTTGCAACAATCCTTTAACTGGCCAATAAAAACAGATCTAATCCGAGAGCTAGAAAGTGATCTATTGCAGATCTAGCTACCCATTTCATAATATCTGGAGAATCTTGCCTATTGTGAGATTACTTTCACATACAATAATTTTCAATTTCCAACCAGGCGCGTTGTACAATGCAAAGTTGGTTTTGTTATATAATTATAATCAGATTGATCTGACCAAAGGCCGCCTCCAAAATAACACTAGCTTGTTGAACTGTAAACATGAAAATTTTCGACAGTGATTCCTAAATAAAAGGGTCAACTAGCCCAATCCAATTCTCTTAAAACACAGCTTCTCAAAGGGTGTTCAGTACAGGGTGCGGTAGCGCAACACCGCAACCAAAACAATAATACGTTTTCATATGCACTACGATACAGGTCTTAGCAGAACGCAGTTTCGTACAAGAGTGCTCTTCCTAGAATATGGCCGCTACCGATTCACTTCCAATCAATGACATATTTTTCACTATGAACAAAACTTTTCTTCTCCTCTAACTGCGTGTGACACTCAACTCTGCTGTCTGAGGCTACGAAACACTTAGCTAAAAATGAGCAAAATTGAACACAACAAGGACAGCGAAATGAAAAACTCGTCCTCCACATGCAGTGCATACTTCGATCTCGCATAGTCCATATTATGGAACCTTAAAAAACTACCGAGTGAATCAATGACTTGTAGATGGTAACCGTAATGAGCGTTATTATTTCTTATTTATAAAATTGATTTGGAAATATAATTTTGATATCCTTTTCAAGGTAAAGGACATTCAGCAACAGCATGCTGAAGGTGGCTGGGTTCGATTCCCGGTCTGTTCTAGGAATTTTTAGTTAGGGAACATTTCTCGACCCCCTGGGCATATAGGGTATGATTGTACTTGCCACACAATCATATCAATGCAAAAATAGTACCCGGCATCGAAAGCTCTCAATTAATAACTTTGGAAGTGCATTTAGAACACTAAATTGAGAGCATGCACTATGCGAATTGCTAAAGCAATAAGCTTGAAATCGCTAAAAGAAAGAAGAACACATCCCATTTACCTGACAAACTCGAAACTTGTTCCCGTCTAAAGATCAAAACGAAAACCCCTAAATAAGAGCAACGAAGCAGAAATCTAATCTTCCGCCTGGAAATGTTAAGAAACCGAAAAGTCAAACTTCCGAACAATATGAACAAGGAAGACAAATGCATTTCTGATTCGACAAATGATATTTGAATTCGCATCCCGAAGCAGGCGGCACGGCGACACACGTTCCGCCAACAAACTGTTTGTCGAGGTTATGTTTCTTCCCGCGGCGCTGCTTTCTATCAAATTCAAAATTTCCACCCACTGCTGCTTCCCACACGGCTGCTCCAATATATGTAGTTGAATCTAGTTTACCCGTCCCTTCGACTACTTCTGCTGCTGTTGCTTGCCAAGAAGATGCATCTCGTTCTTCATTTGCTACGGACGGATGGTTTGCGCTGTTCGAATGAAAAACGTGCTCATATGTAGGTATGAACGGGGGAAAGCCGATCGATATGTGTGCAATGTTTGCCGAAGAAGGATGCTGTTTGTTTCCCACGCATGAGGCAAGAAACTTTATCATTCGCGAATTGGACTCCTACTTTCGAAGCGCTATCAAAAGTGAGTGCACAGCGCTTCGGAATTCATGGGCATGAGTTGATTCGATTCGAGAAAGGTAATTCCCTCAAACCCGGTTTCCGCCGCAGTTGAAAGCCAATACAACACGGTTCGATGTTGTTGGCAAACAATTTCGAGGAAAATGCTTCTTTGTAGAAACAACTGAATGCAAATTGTAGCGAGTGGGACATTGTTTCTCGATTGTGTTGCAAGTAACAAAGGCGATGGAAATGAGAAGCGGCGTTAAAAAGGACCAATACAGTTTGTCGC